>CAUYQG010293235.1:0-58472 GCA_963574415.1 Tarsius wallacei | reverse complement strand
TCTTTGATTTCAAAAAAGTTTTCTTAAATTACGCTTGTCATTATCAGTTTTACCACATCCCCACGCTGAGGCAGAGACTGTGGTGGTGTTCATGTAGGCTGTACTTCCTTCTGGCTTCTGCATGTGTGTACTGGGAGACAGAGTAAGACACTGAGTCGAAAAAGAAAGAAAGAAAGAAAGGAAGGAAGGAAGGAAGGAAGGAAGGAAGGAAGGAAGGAAGGAAGATTCGTGGGCCTCACCTCTAGAGATTCTGATATAGTAGGTTTGGAGTGGACCTTAAAGGTGGATATATATATATGTGTTTGTGTGTATATATATGCGCGCACATGCACACACACACACACACACACACACATACACACACACATCTCTCCACTGCTCCAAAGTGCTCAGAGTGCATGAGAAGGAATATCATTTGTTGGTACAGCCAGAACTGGATTCAGTCATGTGAGCATCCTAAGCAGGTGAATCACTCGTTGTTCCTCCAATGTCGCCATCTTTAAATACTCACGTTGAAAAACATTCATTTGAGGGAGATTCAGAATGTTGCCCAGGGGATGAAAGGCGATGATGGACTGTTGGGAACAATGGTCGGTCTGACCTTTTCTATCCTGAGAAAAACTCAGCAAAAGCCCTGCAATCCAACGGACCCATGGTCCTGAGGAGATTCGTGTGACCATTGGTTGTTAGGGAAGCCTGCCTCATGAAAGTCTCAATGTCACCCCCAAGTAATTCATCACCTAGTCCTCTTAAACCACGTGGTACTTTTCCTGGTAAATATGTATATTTCCTGGTTTAAAAATATATATATATTTATACTTATATAATTATATATTAGGTTATATATTTACATAAATATAATAATTTATATATATATGTGTTCTTGCTGTTACATTTCCAGTGATGTTTAGCTTCTGGAGATGTCTTTCATGCCTTTGCATTTGGAAACTCATGCTACTAACAGCTCTGGCTGCTCTTCCATTCATCTGTGGTGTAACACAGAACCCCGGACATGACTTCCAGGAAATGCTTGCCCATTTTGGGGGAGTATGAACCCGGGTGAAGAGAAGCCTGCTCAATTCCTTCTGCTCTTTGGGAGTATGTGTGTGTGTGTGTGTGTGTGTGTGTGTGTGTGTGTGTGTGTGTGTATGAATATGATTTCTAGGGGACATGTGAGGATTTGCTATATAAGTAAATTGCGTGCAGTTGAGGTTTGGGCTTTTAGCAAGCCCTCTCTCACGTGGTAGTAAGACATGTGACTGATTGTGTGCCCTTATCCTCCCTTCCTTCCTTTCCCCCACTAGCAGTGCCCGGCATCAATTGTTCTTGCCTTTGTGCTCACATGCCCAATGTTTAGCACCTGCTTATGGTGAGAACATGGGATAGGTGTATTTTTTAAAAGGAAAGGAAACAACCATAAATGGCCCCCTTCATTATAAAGAGTAAAAAGACGAGTCAAGATTATGTTTTGTGACAAGTGCAGTGAGGAAGGGAACCAATGGGTGATTCCAAAAGAAAAGATTCTCAGATGAGCCTGGACTTAACAAATCCTGGTACTAAAAGTAAAGAATATTCAGAAAACTAGGAGGAAAAGAAGGGGAGAGCCAGTAAAAAGTGTCTGACCCTGTTACCTTCCCTTGGGTAAAATCAGCAAAAGTTTAGTAATGGAACCTACAGCTGGATGTTCAAGGAGAATGAATGAATGAATCACTTGTGCAGGTGTGCAAAGGCCAGCAGAGTGGGTGGAAAGCAGAAAGCAGCCCCTCGCCTGTTGGGAGTGATCAGGAGAGGATGTTACCCTGCCTGTTAGGTTCCTCCCATGCTCCAGGCCAGGGCTTGCTTTGGAAAGGCATGCACAAAGAAGCCCCCTGAGGATGTGAAACAAGGAGAGGATGGCTTGGGACAGAAGACACCCACCTTTGAGTTTCCCACGTGGGTCCCTTGGAAGAGCTATTAACATCTGGGTGTGAGGGAAAAAAAGGGACATTGAGTGGCTGGGCCTGCTCAGTGAGTCTCAGCATCTTTTTGCAGCATCCATGTGTAATTTCTGATTTCCAACACTCCCAGGATGAGAAATAAACTAAAATGCACAGTACCCCATCAATGATATCACCTGGAGAGTTTGAGTTAAAATCACATTGACGGAAGAGTTAGCCTGACTCTTATTACTTTACCCTTCTAAAAGTTATTCCTACTTTCTTTCATATGCAAGTAAAAAGTCCCAAGGGACTGGGGAGGAAGGATAAATGAATAGGCAGAACAAAAAGGATTTTTAGGATAGTGAAACTATGATGTATGGTACTAAAGTGGTGAAAACATGTCCTTATACATTTGGTGTCCAAACCCATAGAATGTGTAATACCAAGAGAGAACCTGAAAGTAAACTATGGACTTTGGGTGACAATAATGTGTCAATAATGTAGACTCATCAACTGTAACAAATGTATTACTTTGGTAGAAGATGTCAATAGCGAGGGAGCTTATACATGGATGGGGGCAGGGAATATATGGGGTATCTCTGCACTTTCTGCCCAGTTTTGCTGTGAACCTAAAACTGCTCTGTAAAATAAAGCTCATTTTTAAAAATGCCCTAATAGAGTCTCTTAACAAAATGATCTTGCTTAAACAGTTCCTGAAAAGAGGCCAGATAGCACCCCCATGGAATCTCTGGCAACTTGGGCCCTTAATTGCTTCATCCTCCTTACTGATAGAGACCTTAAGTTGTCTATGAAGCATAGTTGCAGGCTCAGACGTTTAAGAACTTGGGGGAATTCCTCCCTCTTACAGTCCTCTGACTCAATCTCCCTGTGGCCCAGTGTTCCGGTTTCATAGTTTTTGTCCCATTCCCTCACACCTGGCTTCCTCTCTGCTAAGCTTCATGAGATAAACTCTTCGCACAGCCTGGACCTGGGTTCTTATTCAGGCTGCTCTTCAACCCAAGCAACTCAACTCAACTCAAAGCGAGATCTTAATTCCAATATGGAATTTTAGATGTATTTCTTCTCCATAGATTCAAAAATTTTAGTTTTTTGACATTTGTTCCTCATCAAGGTAATCTATAATTACCTTCCCACTTGAGGCATCCACATCAATTTGACTTATCTAACTACTGATATTTGTCCTTGGCAAGGCTTTTAGGGCAGACTAATTTGGTTGGGAATGAGTCCTATGCGCTATCCAGACCATTTTCACATTGTGTGTGGAGAGACAAAAGATTTCCATGTTGGAGCTTGTTCTAGAGACAGGGTACAGACACCATCTGAATGACAGATCCAGAATTTCATTTGCTTTAAGTTGACCAGAGATAGGGCCCACTATCTGCTGATGCTATTATCTACTGATCTCCATTTGCTTTGGGGTAAATTATGGAGCAGCCTGAAATATTTAGGGTTAATTAGGAAGTGCTTATTTGGGATTGCTTTGGGGGAAAGAACTAATATCAACATATTTAAGCCAAGTTCTTTTTTAAAAAAGAAGATACCTAGCATCATTTGTTAAGTGCCCCAGTAGTGAAATAGGTAATCCCAACAAGTCCAGCAAACAGAACATAATGGAGCAATTAATTGTCAGTAAGTAGGAATAACATTGATGTCTATGGATTTACTCATTTTCTTTGTTACCCCCACTTTAGACATATGAAAATATTTGCAGCGATTTCATGCTGAACAAAAACCAAGTGCTCAATCAGGCTAAGTGCCTCTGATGAGAACACAACATTATTTCCATTCTCCATTTTTAATTAGGATGCACCAGAAAATTACAGGTTGCTTCCTCTTCTCACAACCTTAACAAATGCAGATGAGCAGAGCTGCTTCTCGGGTTAACACTAAAACTTCTCAGTGTCATTTGTTAAATACAGTTCTTAAGCAAGTGGAATAAAAGCATCAATGACGGGCAATGTCAGTGTCAATAGACCATTTAGAAAAGTTAGTCTTTAGTGGAAGGTATCTCATAGACACACTATTTGCCACTTGGAAGCAAACATTCTTCCTAGTAACAGATCTTTTGTTGTCCAATATTAAAGTTTGATTTTAAAGTTGACATAAGTAATTCATGGAGTACATACAGCCGACATATTTGAGTAATTTAGACTTGCAAGAGACTAGGCCTTGGAGATCCTATAGTTCCATCATTTTATTAGGCAAAAAAAGAAATTTAAGAGTAGTTGAAATGGGCAAGTCCAAAGTTACAGAGCAGAAAATAACAATAATAACATCTTATGCTTTATTAACTTCTATAGTTTAAAATTTTTCAAGTGTATCATTTCTGCTGTGGAAACCAAGCCTTACCAAATTTCATTGACTTACCCAGGTCATCATCTTTCACCCTCTTTGCTCATGCCTTGTGAATTTAAATTTTCAAGATATTTCATATGAGATATTAAAGAAGTTCAAATCTAATGAGCCTAGTTTTATTTCTCTCAGCGGATGCTTTCTGAAATTAAGGGTGTACCCTCCAAAGGTTTGTTTTTCTGTTTTTTGTTTTTTCTGTACATACAAGCAAGCAATTCATTTTGTAGATTTTCAGTAGGAAAATGGATGGCAGATTTTACATAGCTGTGCTAATACCCAAAGTAATGCCAGCAAAAAAGGAGTGGGTGATCTTCATCATACCCTGATAGGCTCAACATTAGACATTAAAATCATGACAAGAATATGTATTATTGGTTAATGTTTCCTATTTGGCTTATTTACACACTTGCTGACAGCATTTCCTTTAAAAACAACAACCACCACCACCAACCTGGGCAACATAGCAAGACCTCATCTCCACAAAAAATAAAAATAAAAATATGCACACCTGTAGTCCGCTACTTGGGAAGCTGAGGCAGGAGGATCGCTTTAGCCCAGAAGTTCAAGATTGCAGTGAGCTATGAGTACAACATTGCACTCCAGCCTAGGCAACAGAGCAAGACCTTGTCTCTAAAAAAAAAAAAGTGCCATCTGAACTACATTGAAACATTGCCCAAAGGGCCACTCTGGATATGGAACCACCAGAATGGTTTGTCTGAAAGGCCCCTGAGACTCTGAGTAAAACGCAGGGAAATCCCTGTGGATAAATTGTATTTCTTTTGTTTTATGGGCATGGCTACAGATAGCTTTTTCTATTCGGGCAGTGTACTACATCTTCTTTCTTTTTTTTTTTTTTTTGAGTCGGAGTCTCACTCTGTCACCCAGGCTGGGGTGCACTGGCACGCTCACAGTCACCGCAGCCTCAACCTGCTGGGCTCAGGCAATCCTTTTGTCTTAGCCTTCCAAGTAGCCGGAACTACAGGTGTGAGCTACCACACCCAGCTAAATATTTGATCTATTGTAAAGACAAGGTCTTGTCAAGTTGCCCAGGCTAGTCTCGAACCCTTCAGTTCAAGCAATCCTCTCGCCTTGGTTTACCAAAGTGCTGGGATTACAGGCTTGGGCCACCGCACCTGGCTCACTACATCCTCTTTAATGGTCTCTTCTACATGCATGATCTTCCCCACAACTAAAATGGAACAAAAAACCAAGGCTGCCTCTGACTGACTTCCCCTAGACATTTAACTCTACAGATACTGTCCATCTATCATCTTCCTCTTCGCAGTGTCTCTCAGCCCACCTGCCTGTGATCACCTTCATCCAGCCTCTATCCTGGCATCTGTCATATATGCTGCGTGATGTTTTCATTGACACACTTTTGTTTATAGGTCATTTCTTGCATCTTTCTTGTCTCCCTCATTAAATTATAAACAACTTAGTGATGAGAACTCCTTTTCAAGTCCACTAAGTGCCCAGTATACAGTAGACTACTCCAAGTATTAAATCTGGACTGACTTTCTTTCCTGGCTCTGTGAACTCCACAGTGCTGAATTTTATTTCTGTATTCAGAAAAAAATAAAAATGAAGGCAAGTTAAATATGTATAGTTAACTACTTCCAATAGTTATTTAAAATCCAGACTCTTCTAATTTTATTCTTAAATACGATAATCAGGATTTGTCTATACTTAATGCAGAATCTCAATGAGATACCACATTATTCGATTAGTCATTCTCTACATCTTCAGACCAGTAATTAACATTTCACTGTCTCAAATTGCACATCGTGTCTTAGATGAAATGAAAACAAAGTGAAAGGCTGGTTTTAATAATACACTGTGCCAGTTGTCATGATAGAAATGTTGTGACTTTGGTAAGTATAGTACTTTTGTTAGATGGTAATTTTGACTGATAGATCAATCCAACTATTTAAAATAGTTGATTATTATCCAATATGCTTCTTCTCCCAAAGTCAGCTAAAAAGAATTGTTCTGCTTATCATAATGCTCAAAACAACTCTGAAGAAACTTTTCACCCTTAGATTGTGACCCTGTTACTCTATGAGGTAAATCTCCACTTAGCTGGAATGTTGCTTCCGGTGAACTAAAGGAAACCCGGATGTTCCAATGCCCTTGCCTTACATGAGTAAGGAGTCTACACTCATTAAGTCATTATCCAGGCTAAGGATTAAATCCAATGAGATAAGCGTGAATCATTCACACTAGGGGAAGTGTGCCATCTATTTTCGGCCAGAAGGAAACAATTTTGCGAATGACCTTTTCCTGTGTGACAAGTAGTCCCTTTGGAGCCAGGAGGAACGAAGTCCTATCTCTGTACAGTGGATAATTTTTCATCTCCTACACAGATCAAGACACAGCAAAATGACAAGCAAAAGATCCAACTTATTTTTTTATTTTAGCATGAAGGCCAACAAATTTGTTACTTTAGGTTTCATATATAAGGTAAAAATCAACATGCATGAAAATGTCACCAACATATACGATGAGCCATACAAATAAAAAGAATTTAACAGGAATAATATAAAACTTTGGGTATAACCACAAACAAGTGAACAAGAAATAAATGCTGAGGTCCTGAGCAAGGGAGAGATGTTTAGGGTCACATTAATGAAAAATAGTTAATAAGTTCAATAGGACTGCCATTAAAATGACTAATGCACTCCTAGTCTGTGGTTCAGTAGCAGTAAAGTGTTTTAAAGGAGTTATGTAATAAACCCACACTATTTAGCAATGATTAGGCTACTTGTGGTATTTTGTTTGCTTCTGTGTTTCACACTTTTGCGAGTACAAAAAGTATTACACGAATCTCTGGAAAACATTAGAGAATAATATAAAAACAAGCCAAAGACAAATGAAATAATTGGTCACTGCACTATCCAAAGATAATCATTAGCTAGTAGAATTTTTCCTTACACTTTTCCCTTACACTTTCAAAACATTTTCCATTGCACTTTTAGTTTTCCCTTATATTTTATGTTTTAAGAAAACAATATTCACTTACCCCTTTAGTTTAAAGGCATTGTACCATTGTCTTCAAGTATGCATTTTTACTAATAAAAACCTTCAGAGGTAAGCTCCTCTTTTGTTAGAATGTTACATCTGGAAAATTTAGGGTCCATATATATATGTACATATATATATACGTATCACACATATATGATAAAATAAACAGGTTTTTAAGATTGAAATTTAGAAGTTTTTTTTTGGCATTCTAAAATTTCACATTGCTATGCCTAACTGTAGACATATTCTTCTTCATTTTGCTCAATACTTGGCAGAAGCTTTTAATTAGAAATATCCTGTCCACTTTAGTTTTAAATTTTTCTTGCATTGTCTTTTTTCTGGTTTCTCCCTCTATATTTTCTCTTTTCTTTTGGTGGAACTTTTAAATGCCATATATTGGATTTGGATTACATAGATTAATTCTAATGTCTCTAATATTTTATCTCATATTTCCAATTGTTATATTTTTACTATTTTTGAAATATATTTTGCTCTTTTTTCCTCCACCCTTCCCACTTAAAAAATTTTACATACTCACGTATTTATATATTTTATTTTATATATGCACCTACATACATATATATAATTTCCAAGGGTACTTTTTGTTATCTGTTTCTCTTGTTCATGGCATCTGGTTTTTACTTTATGAATGTAGTATCTCCTCAAATCTCCGTGAATATAATACTTATAATTATTGCAATTGATCTGTTTTTTGAATTTTTTTTTCCCTGATACAGTTTTTCCACTTTATTTTTTCAATACTGTGTTCTTCCTCAAATGTCTGAAAATTCTGATTGCCCATTTATATTTAAGAATGAGGAAACAGGCTGGCTGAGAGATGTGGCTGTGTACATGGGCTACACTTGTTCATTATTTTCTGGTTTAGTGTGAGCAGATCTTGAGTTTCCTGTCAGGTTAGGGTTTCTTTCTAAATGTCAAATGAGGTAGGCTTTACACTGATCTGCTAACACCTATGTTGACTGCCCTGATTCTTCCCAGATGTTCATTCTACTTTCTTAGAAAAAAAATTCTCCGTGTTTTGCTCAGGCATAAAGGTTAATTTTGTGCTATTGTGTAAGAACACAAGAAAGAATGATATGAGGAGGACAACAGAACTTCAGTAAACATTACTTTCAAGCCTCACTTCCCAGTCCTGCCTGAAAACTGTCTCTGGACTTCTGCCAGACTGGTCAGCCCCTCCTCCACTATTGCCTGGTCAGTGTATCACATGTGCTGGGCCTTCCTCCTCTACACATTCTCCCATTCATTTTCTATCTTTCAGTGTGATAGTTTTTTGTCAACTGGGCTAGACAACAGTTCCCAGTTATTCAACCATCCACGAATTTAGCAGTTGCTGCGAAGGTATTTTGTAGATGAAATTAAAGCCCATAATTAGTTGTCTTTAAGCAAAAGAGACTATCCTAGATACTCTGTGTATACTGGACTCATTTGAAAGTTAACTTTAATTAAAGGAGACTATCCGAGATACTCTGGGTGTGCTGGACTCATTTGAAAGGCCATAGGGCAGAACTGAGGCTTCTCTGAGAAAGATTTTCCACCTGTAGATTACAGCTCTACACATGCCCAAGAGTTCCAGCCTGCCCTTCTGACAGCCTGGCCGGCGGATTTCGAATCTACCTAGCTAGCCCCACAGTTGAGTAAGCCCAGTCCTTAAAATAAATTTCTTAATAATACACATGTGTATCCTCTGAATCTAAAATAAAATAAAATACATTTCTTAAAATATTTCTCTGGTTGGACCCTCACTGATACATCTAGAAATTTACTTAACTCTCTCATCCTCTGAGATACTCCTCTCCCTGAAAAGTATTCTTTACTGTTATGAATTTATACCACTGAATTTTAATAAATTATTACAAAGGGAGGAGATATGAACATACACACACACACATACACACACACACACACACATACACACACACACACATATTTGAGTTGGAGTCTCACTCTACCGCCCAGGCTGGAGTACAGTGGCATGCTCATGGCCACCCTGGCAGTGACCTGCTGGGCTCTGGCAATCCCTCCGCCTCAGCCTTCCAAGTAGCCAGAACTACAGGCGCTCACTACCGTAACCGGCCAATTTTTAAATTTATTGTAGAAACAAGGTCTCGCCAAGTTGCCCAGACTGGTCTCAAAGCCGTGGGCTCAGGCAATCCACTCGCCTCAGCCACCCAGAGTGTTGGGATGACAGGCTGAGCCATCGAGTCCGGCCTGAACATACATTTTTAGGCTATCAAGTCTACCACCTGCAACCAGAGGGCCTGATTATTTAACTAACCTATCATTTTGGGATAATTATGCTTTTTCCAAGTTTCCATTATCACTATTTTTATTATTGATGCTATATTAAACATCACTGTATATGAAGCTTGTACATCTCAGGTTCTTTTATGCAAATTTCTTATAAGAGAATTGCTGGATCAAAAGGTAAATACTCTTCAACATATTTCGTCACATATTGCTACATTGTTCTCCAGAAAGTGTGTGATTATTTTTTCTGCCCACCTGCAATGTGTGAGGATGGCTATCAAACTTTCAGTGGGGTAATAGCAACTGCAACATCTTCACAGGATACTGTCCAGCACAAAGAATAGAATTGGAAGATGTCCTATCTTCAGAAGAACTAGGGATGCTTGATTTAGAGAAGTCTCAAGTGCTGAATGAAAGCAGACTTCAAAATTTCACCTTAAATAAGTGAACTAGGACCAGTGAGCAGAATCTAAAGAAAGAAAACATTTTTTTTTTCTGGCCAACATGAAAAAAAACATTAAATAAAAAATTATTTTTAAAAACTACAAAGGTATTCTTAGATGAGATGGTTTTTCTCAACACTAGACATGTTCAAGCACTTAGCTGGTTTTTGCTATCAAGTATCAGACTGCTGGGACTTTGGGCCAAAAAAATTTGTTAGGGACACTTTCAGCCCTGGGCTTCTAGGTGTCTGTGTTGCTGTGAAAATTAATGTGTGTATATGTATGCACTCACATGAGTGTACACAAGCACATGCCCCCTTTTTGATATATCAAGTTTATGTTGTTTTTTCCCCCATAAAATTTAAAATTATAGACAAGGGAAAAAAAGATAAAACCACCTGCAGATATGAGAACGATATGACAACTCAAGCTCAGTTGTCTTTAGAAGTTTAGGTCTTTAGGTTAGATACGGTAGCTGAGAACAGAAGTAAATGTGAATTAAGGAGTCAAATCTTAGTCCATGTATCTTAAAAGTCTATGTGACAGGGCTACAGCCAATTCCCAAATGAAAGATGTTCAGAGATTGTGGATGTGAATATGAAAGCATTTCATTCTGGTTTTAACCTTTGTGAAGAATGGTCTCATATCATTTCTGCCTAATTTCCCCCTTGGTTCTACTTATAGGCAATCATCATTTTTACCATGAGAATAAATAGCTGAAACAACCTGGATTACACAGTAACTCCAATGCAACTCTAAAGAATCTGGCCAAGTTAAAAAATAATGGCATAGCAAAGTTATATTATTAGACATTAGAGAAGGTGGTTGTGTATTCAGTGTTGAACTTGGGATCAGTTTCTACATTTTTAAAATTAAAAGCAGGCAAAACAGAACAATCAGATTTCTTAGTCATTACCTATATAGTAGAAAAAGCAGCCTTATTTACCAAAAAGTGAGACAATAGAAGGGTGAGTTTCATTTTAGGTAACTAAAATTAAAATACAAATTTGGATTGCAGATGGACATCCACCCTTTGGGGACATTGTACTGTACCTGAATATGAAACTTAAGTTCTCAAATGGGGATCAGCATTTGGCCACAAATGGCCTTTTGTAGCAAAACTTACAACATGATCTTAGTTAAATATAGTCTGTAAAATGTTCCTCAAATAGCACATTAGAAAATACACCAATCTAAGAACAACATATTTTCTTCTACACAATAATTTTTGATAGTAGCAATTGGATTGCCTAATGCTGAATGCAACACAAGATAAATAAAACACAAAAGAATTAATAGGAGACCAAAATTAGTAAATAAGTGAATGAAAAAATATACATTTTTGTTTACACATTTGATCAATAATAGCTATCCAGAAAAAGAAAAGAAATGAAAAATGAACATCTGCTATTCTATGAAACATTAATATTCATATAGAAATAGATGTTGCTGAATCATTCAGTATGGAATCTTAATGTAGTTTAATTATTTTCATCTTCAGGATTTGTACAAGCCCCTTGAAAGCAATCTGTGATTAAAGGTCCCAACAGATTCAGGGATACAATAGTGGTGAGTGTCCTTGAATATATAGTCAGTTTTCAGTATCTGTGGGTTCCACATCTGTGGATTTAACCAACTACAGATAAAAAAATATATTTTTAAAAATACATCTTTTCTAATGTGTCTTTCTTGTTATTTTCCCCTAAATAACTCAGTGTAACAACTATTTACATAGAACTTACATACATTACATTAGGTATTATACGTAATTTAGAGATGATTGAAAGCCATTGAGAGGACATGTATCAGAGACTTGAGTATCTACAAATTTTAGTGTCTGAGGAAGATCCTATAGCCAATCCTCCACCAATAGTGAGAGATGTCTGCATGATGAAATAGGCATGTCCCTCAAAGCAACATAACTCTGCAGAAAAGAAGAAATTATTTCTTTCCTGGAAATATTTGTTGTTTGAATAAATTTGAACATTTCAGTCTTACCTAATTACTGAATGATTAATCATCGACATTCTAAGAATTAGTCTTTCTCTTAGTCATAATAAACATGATATAGTATTGGCAGTTAGAGTATAAGTACAGAACACTGTATTTGGGCTTAGGCTCAAGTTTGAATGTTGTTTCTATCACTTGCAAGTTGTGTGACCTTGAACTTGTGTTATTTAACTTCTGCCACTGTTTTTTCTACTGTACAGTGAGAATATTAATACCTACCTAATTGTGATTAGTTGGAGAAAGAGTTAAATGTGATGAAATCATTCCTAGATTAAGAATTAGTTAAAAGCAAGTATTCATTTAAGAGTCAATTTCTCTAGAGTACACATCCACCAAATTTGCTATTTATCTTTAACATCTTGTACCTACTGAATGAAGGTCTAGGTTGTTCCAATGATATAGGATGAGAGAAGAAAAGGAAGGGAAGAGAAGGAAGGGAATCAAAAACAGAAAAGGAAAGGAAAGAGAAAAATTGTTTAAAGGAAAGAAAAACTGATCAGCATTGTTTAAGCTGTCTAGCAGATTCTCAAAATATGCTAAGGCAATATTGCCATCTCACAAAGTCAAAAAAACTGAACTATAATCCTTATTTAAATTCCAACTGTTTCCTCCTTCTATTCTCTACATATGACTACCAGTGGTAAGAAAAGACACAGTGGTGTTCCTTCAACTGGTCAACACTTTAGAGAGACCAGGGAGAGTTCAAATGAGGAAGGGTAGGGACATATGGAAGCTGACGACTATCTTATATTTAACATGCCAGTTTAAATTCCTTATCTTCAGTAGCCTGTCACCAGAGCAATCATTTACACATGGCCTTCTGACAACTTATCAATCATGAGGCAGCTGCAAATTAAATATTTTGGCTGAAAACACCCCCTCCTTATGTCAGGACACATTAATTCGAAATAAACATTTTGCTGAGATGTGAAATGAAGCAGATCCATTAAAGGCTACTAGTCATGTGTTTTGATTTATTATTTTCTGATGTAGCATTTGCTGTTGTGTAGACACAGGGATAGTTGACCAGTGTGATGCATTCTCTGTGGGACAGGAAGGGAAAGTACTGGGGGCCTGCTATGTGCCAAGGGCTGTGCTAGATACGTAACTTTTTATATTTCTCTGTCATAATGTATTAGGTAGGGACTGATTCCCAACTTAGGAATGGGAAAAAATTTTAAACTATCGTAACTGAACAGTGACAATAAGAGGAATAAAAGTCATATTCAGATTACTTTCTCATATTTCCTATATGCATTCATTTCACAAGTGATCAGACCTTTCCATGTGTTCAGAATGGATTTTCTTATGTCCCTACCCCTAGGTAGTTTCCATGCAGAGTAATGATCACCACACTGAGGCACTTTTGAAAAGTGATCAAAAAATGCATTTCCCCAATTTCAGAAGTCCTTGACAGTGCTTGAAGGGTAAGCTCTGTCCAGGCAAATGGAGGTAAATATGACAAGATGCCAGAGTCAAGAGTACTTTCTCAACATTCATTCCTCCCTTGTCTGGGAGATGATTTTATTTCAGATGATCTATGCAGGTCCTGGGGCACACACAAGAGAAGTCAGTGCTGTATTTATAAGCTATCCCATTATCTGGTTTCAAATACCAAGTCAGAAGAGAGTCATGTAATAGTGTCTGGAAAAGCTTTTGTTATGAAAACTCAAAATACCAATCTATCAAACAAAGATGACTTGATTGCATTTTGAATAGTACATCATACCCAGCATACTATGTCTTCTGCATATAAATTATAACCTGAGTAATGAAACCAAATGTTCTGGTATTCTTGTACATTTGCCTAAGGTTTGGAGTCCATCAGCTCTTTGTTTCCGGTATATTTTAAATGATAACTTTTTTCTTTAAGTTTCTATTTCATTTTCTTCAAAGATTCATGCATGCATTTAAGCCTAGTATTATAAGGATGGGATGGTATAAACCCCCCTTGTATGGACAGGAGAACTGAGTCTAATATTTCAAATCTACAATCTAGCAATGTTCAGTTCTTAAGAGCTGATTTCTGTCTAGCATCTATCACGGCTCTTCTTCACTGCAACTTCAAACACGAGCATTTAAAGGACACCTAGAGCCTGCTTCAAAATGGGCCAGTTTTTCCTACTTGTATCTCCTCATTGTGCCTCTTCAACCAATCCATAATATAGCTAAGTTATCACTGTTCATACAAAATCAAAATCAGAAAATATGCAGTATAATAAAAACGGAAGTGCCTTTGGCCATCATCGTCTAAAGTTAATATAATATTTCTTCACAAACATCCATTGACAAACAAACCTCAGGATGCTGAAGAAGGAACAGCCAAGGGAGCAGCCTCCCTCTCTTTTTCATATCTATCTGTCTCTAAAAATGAACCAAAAGTATTGTATTTCCTTAATGCTTGTAAATTAAGTGTTCTTATTTCTACATGTCAATCAACCACACAATTACAAAAAATTTACAGAAAATAAAAAACACAACTAATGCTCCTGATGACTAAGCAACCCCGGAACACGTTTTTGGATACCCTCTTATTATGTATAAGCCATGGATTTGTGCCTGTCTTTTTTTTCCATTAGTAACATAGTTGAGGTTATAGGGCATCTGTATACACTATGCCAGAATACAGTTTATCACAGATGTTAAATTTGCGACAGATCAATATCTCAGCAGTTTAGATGAGGGAAAGATATAGAAAACAGAGAAGAGCCTGGACTTCATTGTCTCCAAAATTTGGATTTAAATTCAAGTTCCTCTACTTACTAACTGCAAAGAGGTTAGTGATACCTATCTTCCAGGACCTTAATGAGAATTGGGAGTGGCAATAATTTGCTAGGTGCTGACTATGCACACTGTCCTCACTCTTATACATGCCATTTTATGTAAGCCTCAGAACACTTCTTGTGAAAGTTGTATTCTGGTTATGTTCATTTTACAGAAGATAAAACTAGGACTTAGAAAAGTTAAATAACTTGCCTGAAGTCACACAACTGGTGAACAGCAGAATACAATCGGACTATGAAGTGTGGCCCAATATCTACCCCACTACCTCGTCTCATCGCTGACTTTCTAGCCAAATACAAAGCAACAAGCGCAGGGCCCAAATAATAGGTACTTCATAGATGTTACCTCTTTGGACCGGGATGATAGGAAAGATGTCTAGGGGGATAGGATTTCAGCCGGGTTTTGAAACATAAACAGGATTCAAACAAACAACAGCGAGGAAGATGCCCAAAGGGAGGAGGGTCTTGGGTCTACGAGGATTGGGAAAGCATGGTGACCACAGTGGTTGGATGACGATGTATGCCAGGGATATGAAGTGGGCCTTTTGCATAGTGATGGGCAGCTTATGTAATGAAGATTATTTAATCATGCTAAATTGATCACCTTAGAGGAGAGGAGTTCATACACAACTGACAGATTCATAAGTTCAAGAAAAACTCATTAACGGAAACACTCTTAAATTTAGAGGTTGTGAGTTTGACAGCTGATGGGATTAGAATAAACCTCTATATCAAGTGAGCATCTTTTCTCTGTTATTCCTTCAGTGCTCACCTTCATAAGTCCTGCAAAGGTACAAGCAGCAATTAAAAACAGAAGGAAGGAAGCACCCTTCATCAGCCATTCTTTGGGTGCAGATTAAAGTACTCCTGCCTCTTCAGCCACAGCTCGACAAAGTCACATAAATCACACATATCAAGATCCATCTGAAATATAAAGCAAATTCATAAAGCACAGCATTCAGTTGCACTCTCTTGCCCTCGCTTAGTACTGCCATGGGTAGGTTTGCAACACATTGGTTGACAAACTTGGAGCCAGAGATAATCAATTCCTTTCACAGATTTATTAGCAAAACCATGCATTTTTAAGCTAGTTTTTAGTGAGAAGTTGTATGATGACAGTCTTTGTATCTTGCTGACTTTTTCTTCTTCATTTACTACCCATATGCCTAGAAAGACAGAGGGTCTTAATCCTTGACAATCCCCCTAAACTTTTACTACTCTGTTCCCAATGCCACCAATCACCATGCCTGCCCTTGTCTGTGATAATATTTAGACACATGCAGCCTGTGGTGTGTACTGTCTCTCAGATTGACAAGCACATTACCAGATCGTTTTAGAGATGGAAAGTGCTTCAGTTTTTTCACAGATTGGCTGATACGTGAGTTGGAAATATGTAATCATTTCTGCTCTTCATTCCCTACAAATCTAAAATACCAAAGTGAGCTCAACTGTGGGCATGTTTAGAGACATTTTGCATATTGTAGTCATTCTTTAAATTCACCCTGCCTCGATGTGTTACAAACATAAGTTGCCCAGATTCAAAGTAATTGACTTTCAGCCAACTGTGACCAAATCACACACAAAACGAACACACCATGTGTTATAGCATGAAAACCCATCCCAAACAAGAAGTTTCCACCACAAAAAAACTTAATAGTCTGTCTTTGGAAGTACATAAATATTTTGCAGTAGATAAAATGATTTATTCACTGGGGGTGGGTAATATAAATTTATCTCACTGCAGAGATTATTTTTGACAGAAATATTTTGTATAAATTTATCTCACTGCAGAGATTATTTTTAACAGCAATATTTTGCATGTTTGTTATACTGAAAATATTCACAAAATGAACATTTTGCCACCATATTTATAAAAAAAAAGTGTTCTGGCTTTTTCAGAATATATTTAATATTTGCTCAGTGTTTCTTTAACAAAAAAAAAAGACAAGAGGGCCTGAGGAAAGAGAGCAGCAAGGATACATAAATTAAATTGCACTTTTATCTCCAGTGAATATTAAATACTAAAGGCCACATAGTAATATATCTGATTATCACATGCATTCGATTTCACAATGGAGAATAGTACGAAAAGTAACGATAGACAATAGATATGCCGTGAAATGTATCTGTCACATAAAGGCTAGGAATCCCATCCTTCACCTCCAGTTATGTTAGTGTTATCTTCTAAGTCTCCTTAGAAGACTTAGATAGGGAAATGAACTTCACAGCTACAATGTTATGCAGGGACTACCATTAGAGACCTGATACAAACATGACATTTTAACTTTTCTTGACCTTAAGAGGACTTGCTTTATCAGTTAAACCTTTTTACTTTGATACTTAGCTGCCCAGACTATGAACTTCTTGACAGAGGGGTTATCTTGTAAAGTCAGTGTCTTAGGAGAAGAAATATTATTAGATGTACTAAAATCAAACAACAATAATAAAAAATGGTGGTCAAAACTTCTCAGACGTGCTTAGCCAACACAAGATAGACTATTGAAGCCACTGGATAGTTTCAGTTACCTTGCATTCAATAGAAACGACAATTACTCAAGATATTTTTTAGATGGCTTTGGCCTCTGGGCTGTACTAAGCACCATTTCGGCACTATTTACACAGGTGATAAACTATAATTATTAAGGGAGGATAAACACATTGCTATGGAATAAACCACAATTTGGTCCTCACATCAATAAAAATATCTTTTCACTTGCGACAGTTATTTTCTTGGCTTGAAAGGTCATCATTTGCTTGAATAAATAGGCAAAAAAGAAGCTTTTCAAGCTGTGTTTCTAAGGAAAATGAGGCCCCGAATTGGAGGAGACGTGCATGGTAATGAGAAAGTGTGATGATGAGTTGTGTGTAACTGCAGGCAAACGCCTTCCTCCTTGTATGAAAATTTAATGATGGGTTACTTTTCCAGTGGGAAAGTAATAACTTAGGTGAGTAAAGTTGTACACTCCAAAAATGAAATTATTTTCAGTTTTAAAAGATAACCCCAAAGCTATATACCTGTGATTTTGTCTGTCACTGTCATTAAATGAGCACCTAAAATGCATTTTGAACACCTCATTCTCTGAATTACTCTCTGGCCTTTATGATTTGTCAGGTAGTCTAAGAACATGATATGAATGTGGATAACATTTCTCAGCTCTTCAGAAGTTTTGGGAAATGATTCTGGGTAAATCAGGGAAAACAGGAGTTAAAGGCAGTAGCTGTGTTTAAGAGATGATACTTTATCAACCTGAGGTATAGTTCTACTTCTTTTCCCATTTGTTCCCATCATGAAAGAGGTCCACTGTCATGTGGGTGGATATTAAATACATACATTACACCCCTATAGAATAGAACATCCCAACTGCACAACATAGCAGATGTTAATGCTCAGTATATAGGTATAATTGAATTAGTGAATCAGTGTCACATTTATTCTCTATATAGTATCTCACACAAATTCTACCTATTGGTAGTATAAAACTCACCACATAAATGACTGATCAGAAACATAAATATGTGCTTATGATATAAATTTGAATAAGGCAACAAAATACAATGTGGACTTTGATCTTTCATATATCTATGCCAAATATTTAAGAGTTAATACTTCTTCCACAATCAATCAGTAGCCCTATTTCTATTTTTTCTGTGACAGAAAAAAACAACAATAACAAAATGAGGTAATAAGAGAAATAAAATATCTGCACATAAATCCTTTTAACTTAAGCAAAACAATCAATATCTGGTCTACTTAATGCCAAAATGATTGGTTTAACCTGCATTATCACTTTTCATTGGTTTGTTTTGGAATCATGGCAGAGAGAATAATAGTTAAATGATATTTATCTATTAAAAATAGAAGACTGTCAGATTAAGAGAACCAGTCTCTGCCAAAATGGTCACTTCTGTATGCTGTGTGCTGAATACTCATTTTATGTATTGATCATTTTTTTCACCCATATGTCTTCGCTGCAATTCAAAGAACAAAATACTAAATGATGTACAAATATGCTTGTGTTGTGTGTGTGTACATATATACATACACACATGCATATTCTATGCATTATTTATGCATTACACACACACACACACACACACACACACACACAGAGCATTTTTCTATTGTCACTTTCCTGGGAAGCAGCTCTTAAATGCATCTAGTATCGTCTTGCTTGAATGGGTTTTCTGCTAGCATCCTTACTGTCATATGCCACTGTGAAGTGCATTGTAATCAGCTATACATTTCATGTCATGGAGCTGCACCACCCTGTGATAACAGGTTAGGGCTGTCAGTTCAGGTATCAAGAGTGTGAAAGGATATTAAGCTCAAGGATGACAATACAATGGGAAGACTTCAGACCCAGGAGTCATTCAAAGTTTGGTCCTCTATCAAGCAACAGGCTACCTTTGCAATGGAATCTATTTCTAGATCAACTGGCCCTTCTCTCACCCCTTGCCAGTATGTGCAGACTGAGAAGTTTGTTCAGGCTTGAGTTTTGGAGAAGCCTCTAAAACTATACACACAAGTTCCCAGCCCTGATTCTACTCATATTTCTGCCTACAAGTGAAGACTTCATTTCAAAATGTTGGATGGTGCCAAATATTAATGCCAGTGTTGAGATAGTTATTTGAAGCAGTTCAAAAATTAGACATCCTCCATTGCCCTAGAACATAGTGCCTCTGGATGCAGAAAGGTAACTTAAAACAGACAAACTTTTAGAGCATCCATGTAGAAAAACCAGTGAAAAGGTACATTTGAAAAAAATATATAAAGTATAACAGAGAGATGAAGAGAAAAGATGAGTTATTTTACCCAGATTCCTAGAAAGAATGTATGATAAAAAATATTGACCATTTCTATTCAGAGCAAAATAGTTTCGTTATTGGGGCAATGCATGCATGTGTGAAAATGGTGTTTATTTCGGCTTTCCAAAGCTTTTTTCTCTAAAATGATAACCGCTTCACTATTTCTAGAAAAGTAAGTATTGAAGGACTTTGTACAAAGTCACTTAGATCTCAGCCTTTCAGATTTCCCCGGATACTAAGATCATTTCAATTAAAGAGGTATTCAGAGTAATCTGGCACAGAAATGCCTACTTTTGTTAACAGCAAACACTACCTGCTAAATCCATGTACTCACATTTCAATCATTTTCAGATTCTAACTCTGTGCTTTGTAACTTTCTTATCACAGAATTTTATAAATTGAAAATAGAAGTAACCCTGTTCTATTCCGTTAAGTGACCGATTTGTTTGGTTTTTGTTTTCATTAAAGTTTTTACCCCTACAGAAAAATGCAAGCAACTACTATAACACTAATATAAACTAAATATATGATTTACTGATGGCTATTTTACAACAATGCAACGATTTAGTCAAATAAACCAAGTCTGATAGGACTGATGCCACCAACCCTGTTTGCACAGTGCTTTGGCTACAACTTGCCCGAGACAAAGTGGCAACAATAAATAAATTATACATGTATTAAACCAATAATGAACTAATATGTGCTAGTATCCACGTTCTTACAATGTCATGATAAACATACAATAAAAAGAAGGCTGCTTGAGAGGATTATCTCTAACAGAAAAAATTATGCCAAGGCACATCAAGGTTTAATTAAAACATCAAAATGTGAGAAGACACACAATGTGACAGATAAATGTGAATATCACGGCATTGTCACTGAGCTTTTCTAATGAGATTAGATTGCCTCTTTAATTGACATTTCCAACTGAGGCACAGATAAGACAGATTTAATGGGAGCAGTTATATATAGCTGGACTCTCTAGCTGAATGAAGGAGTGTTTGACATTTAAATATCATAAACGATGCATTATACACTCCCATCTCTAGAACACTGTCAATACTAAGAAGGATACGCTTTAAATATACGAAGTGGAACCCAAAAAACCCCGGAATTATCTTTTGGAGGGCGGGTTCCTTATGGTACACTTGGAAATTTGTTTCTCCGGATCACATGGTTAACCAAAGCTTTTTCACATGGACGTTTTGAGAAGGTTGCATCATGATTTGCAGAAGAAACATCCCAAGTTGTGGCAAACAGGTGACTGGTTCCTCCACTATGACAACACGCCTGCCCACACCATGCTGTGTTCAGCAGTTTTTGACCAAAAACAGCATGACCCCCACACCCCACCCTCCCTATTCACCTGATCTTTTTTTGTTTGTTTGTTTCCCCATATGAAAATAGTCCTTAAAGGAAGATGTTTTGCCAATGTGTAACCAAATTGACAAGTTCAAAAACTGCTTTGAACAGTGGAAAAGGTGTCTCAATAGATGTATTGTATCAAACAGAGAGTACTTTCAAGGCGACTAAAGTTTAAACATGTAGAATAAATACACATTTTTAATAAATAAATTCTGTTTTTTGGGGGGATTCCCCTTCATACAAGGCACAGAGCATAGTACATGGTAGGCAAATAAACCTTGTGACAACTTGGTCGCATCAAACCAACCTTCGTGAAATAGCTTTCATTCAATGCATGCAGGGTCTTATAGAAAAAAGAAATGCTTCACACAGAATTCCTAAAGATAATTTAATTTATTGTTTATAAAAATTAATGGGAGGGTATAAAGTTGCTTCTGAAAATGTGTTAATGATTTTTATTTTCAAGCATTATGAATAAGATGCTTTTCTGGAATTATTTTCATTTGGTACTAACAAAAGACATGGGGGAAAAAATCCATCAACTGATGCAAGGTTGCATCATGATCGAGACAAAAGAAATAAACCCATCATTTATTTTAAAATATCAATATGAGAGCTTCTTTCTTTATTATTAGCCTTTAATGAGTTTCTGCCATGAGTTCACCTTAAGCCCTTTAGCTTAATGAACAAAATCTGCAATTATGAAATCTCTTTTGTATCAGGTCTATAATCCAGGTATTGCAGCCCCAGGATCCAAGGCGTGTTCCACCGCATTCAGTTTCCTGAGTCACTGGTGGCCTTTGGAGTCAAAGTCATTCTTTTACATTTGCCCAACTTACAGTAGGAGCTCCTCTGATCGTTCAGCTTGTATCAAGGAGTCATTGTGATCCTGCAAATCTTTAAGCATAACTGCATAGGAACAAAGGGTAAACTAAACATAGAAGAGGAATAACACATTTAGCTTCAGGAGGCAAGATTTTTACTGAACACGGTGAATATAAAGAGAAAATAAATGATATGAAGATTGCATGCCTTGAAAAGTGATTATGCTGCCCAAATATTTATGCACAAACACAATTTCAGTGAGTTCAATATGTATTTGTGGATATAAAGTGGGCATACATACATTTATAAATACATAGATGTCTGAGTATGGACAAGCATCCTCAACATCAAGACTGAGCCCTGAGTACTAGCTAATGTTTTTAGAGAAGAAAAATAAATAGTAAGTTTATGAATTGTGTTTTATTAGATCTCCACATATTTATGATGAACCCACTATGGTCCAGACACAAAGAAATAGAAAAAATATATATATTTTTGGGCTTCCAGCAGTTCAATCTATGGGATAAATAAAAATATATCCAAGCAATTACACTAAAGAGACCCTCTGATTTTGACTGGGCACGGTGGCTCACACCTCTAACCCTAGTGCTTTGAAAGGCTGAGGTGAGAGGATTGCAAGGGCAACATACCAAGACCTCATCTTTACAAAAATTAAAAAAAAAAACAACAAAAAACAGCTGGGAGTGGCAGCACATGCCTGTGGTTCCAGATACTCAGGAGGCTGAGGCAGAAGGATCACCCAAAAGGTAGAAGCTGTGGTGAGCCGTGATCATGCCACTGCCCTCCAGCCAGCCCTCTAATATAGTGAGAATCTCAACTCAAAAAAAAAAAAAGAAAAGAAATGAAAAAGAAAAGCAGAAAAAGAGAGACCCCTGATTTAGCCTGGGTAGATAGCACAGGCTTTGCCCTGGGGGTAATGCTTGTACTGAATACTAAAGGATGAGGAAGTAATTTTCCCACAGATGATATGAGAAATAAAGAAGAGAAGGATATTTTTGGATGAGGCATGAGAGAAGAGGACTGTTCAATCAGTGGCCACAAGTTCGGCAAATCCAGACTTGGTGTTTTAAAAATTGTATCACATAGAATCTCTTGCTGCAGAAGAAAGGATGAGGGGAGGAATGGAAAACATGTGTTGGGTTCCAGACCTCCAGCCCAGAGCTCAGCCAGAGCAGCCCAGTTTTCACCGTTTTCCATGTCAAGCTTTAAATTGGATTTCCTTTGAAGAAATAATCTGCTGCTAAGAAAACACACTGACAAATTATTCCATGAGAAGCACACAACCATGCAATACCTAAGTAACAAATTTTCATGTGTACTCCCTTGGATCTAAAATAACATTTTTTTTTTTAGTTGAAATCTCACCCAGGTTGAAGTGCAGTGGCCTGCTCACGGCCACTCCAGCATCAACCTGCTGGGCTCCGGCCTTTCAAGTAGCCGGAACTACAGATGCATGCTACCATGCTCAGCTAATTTTTTAAAAATGTATTGTAGAGATAAGGTCTTGCCAAGTTGTCTGGGCTGGTCTCGATCCTGCGGGTTCAGGCAATCCACTTGCCTCAGACTCCCAAAGCGCTGAGATGACAGACTGAGCCATCGAGCCCAGCCAATATATGTATATTTAAAAATTATTATAAAAAAGCACACAGTCCATGATGGAAAGTATGGAGGATGGCCTTGAAAAAAGTCTAAATCAATTAAAGGCTTTGCATGCCCGTCCATTGTCAATCTAGGGAAATAAGTCCAAAGAATACTGTAAGAAGGGGATTGGCAGCAGTGGGACATTGCCTGGGGAGGGGAGGAAACACATAACATCAATAAGGGTACCCACACTTTACGATGACGACTTATGTACCTAACCCTGAATTGTATCCCATATTCTTAAAATAAAAAATAAGAGGAATAAATAAATAATAAAAACAAGAAGGTGTCATTAGATGAGTGATAAGATCTGCTTGCATCTTTGGAAGGTAAGTTCATTAGCAGGAGGATAAAAATAGTTTTCCGTGGGGGTGGAAAGACGAAAACGAAGAGATCATAAGAGCCAACAGCCAAGGAAACTGGGATGTCAAGCATTTGAATATGGGAGATGAGAGAGAAACAACAGCCTACATCCGTTTCCCAGACTTGACAAAGGTGACTGGTTGTGAATAGGCAGCACAATTGCTTACTTAACAAAGTATTCTTATCATGATTGGTGTAGAAAGCATATTTTTGTGGTTTGTTTTGTTTCTAAAACTTATGCATCAAAACAATCCAGGCAAAATTAACATGATTAAGCGCTACTATCCTTCTTAGAGCTAAAATTGTGAAGAACCCCCATAAGCAGAATACACTATTTTAACTAGGCAAAGAAGTCAAATACCAATGTGGCACATTTTGAAGAACTTAGGAGAAAACAACTTAGTGATGGTAAGTAGTTTCCCCTCATTTTACAGATATTAAACTGAGGTCTGGAATGCTTAAAAAACTTCTCCAATGACTCATACATAGTCAGTGGTGAGACCAGCATTCCTTGTCACGTTTATGTGACTCCAGAGCCATCGTGTTCTTTCTCTATGCTTGTCTGCCTCACCCACCTGCTCCCAACTCTTTCCTATTATTTTTCGCCATGCTTGGAAATCCAGCAATGACTCTTATGAAGTATAGAGTTCACTGGAAATGTAAATATCCATGAAGTGGGAAGAAAAATGTGTCCATGGTTATAGGAAAGGATGTTTATATCAAGATGATGGGTCAGCCCCTAGTGCTAAGGGTCTTCTTCACAAGCTGACCCACAGTGGCCCATGTAGATAGAAACAAGAGCTGTGGTCTAACCTCCTAGGAGTATGGTGGTGCAGAAACCTTCCTCGGCTGTGCTAACACATTGTCTATGCCTCTGTTGAAACATAATTTACAATACTTGTATAATGGAAGTGTCTTCTTCCCTCTGTCCCCAGACTGGAGTGCACTAAAGAATCCCAGTTCATCCCAGGGTATGGGCATATGAGTGCCTGACCACACAGTCTCAAATGACACTTAGTAGAAATTCATCCTCTCTACCCCCTCTCAGAGGAGTCTGGTGACCTCACAGAGCTTACACATATGCAGGAGGATTGCAGGTTACACATATCTATATTGCAGGGGCTGGGCGGCAGTGCAACACCTTTTAGGTTGTGCGACAGGGTTGCCGAATAGGTGGTGATGACATGGTGGTGTGACAAGCTTCCTAGATGCTATCAGAAGTGCACAAAATGGTTGAGAGGTCAAGGTTTGTGTGGCAGCCTGCTTGGGTCATTTGCCTCTCGGAGGGAGGTGCTAAGATGGGTCCAAGGTCTGTCATAGAGCCTTCTCCCAGCCACAAACACTAGCATCCCTCAGGCAGTAAATCTGACCTAAAGGGCTGTGCTGGGATGGAGTTTAAGGTCTGTTAACTTATAGCCCGAAGTGGTATCCCTTTTCCCCCATTTGCCTTCCTTCCTCATGTTTCTACTACCTCTGCTTTTAGGCTTGGAACAGGGCCTTTGTGGTCTTGACACTCCTATTTCTTATTATGCCCAAGGACCCTTGACAGACCAACATTCTCTAGACCAGAGCCAAATCTCCTGGTCCTTTGATCCCATTATTGGATTCTCAGCACATACCAGATCTTTACATGTTTGATGAATGAATGTGTGATGTCTACCTCAAACACCAATCTGCTTGTGCAACACCGTTGCCACAGCAATCACCAGGCAATCTCCATGAAAGAAGGTGGCTATGGGGGCAGAAAGTGAGGGAAGAGAAGCATTCAAGTGAGTTCTTCCTACTAAAGCAGAAGGGAAACACACCAAAAAAGACAGGCAAGCAGCCACACACGTGCTAAGGATAAACTGTCTTTGGCTCTGTCTTGCGGCAATTGCTGAGGCAGGCTGGGGTTTAAAATGTGGGGTATGGGGAGGGATAAGGAATGAAAGAGTGAATGGGAAGGATCCAAATATGCATGTGTGAATGTATCTGTGCTATCATTTTACACTGAGAAGCAATATAGTCAAGCCAGGCATGGTGGCTCAGAACTTTGGGAGGCTGAATAGGAGGATCACTTGAGACCAGGAAGTCAAGACCAGTCTGAGCAACATAGCAAAACCCTGACCCCCTCAAAAAATAAAAAAACAAAACCAGCTGGGAATGGTGCTGCTTTCCTGCATAGTCCTAGCTACTTGGGAGGATGAGGTGGGAGGATCGCTTGAGTCCAGGAGTTCAAGCCTGCAGTGAACTATGATCTCACCACTGTACCCCAACCTGGGTGACAGAGTGCGATCTTGACTCAAAATATAAAATAAAATAAATAAATAAACAAGACAGCTGTTGGGTGTTGGGGGAGTGCCTGCCCCCAGTCTCTTGGGGTAGGGCAAACTGGAATGTGGCAGCAGGCTTTAAATAAACCTGCTCGGAGAATTTTTTTAAAGGAGATGCTCATGTTTCTAATCACAAACTAATTAACTAGTTCAGTAATCAGTCCACTTTTGGCTGTTATAATAGATGTTAAGATGCTAGCATCCTATAAAAGCTATTGATACTAGGTACCCAGAAATAAGCGGTGACCCTATCCAACTACCTTTAAGGAAACATGTTGGTACCTGAAGATTATATTGCCATATGAAAGTGAAAGTATAGTGGAATTTCACTGAGGCAAGTCAGCCAGGTGAGGCAGGTGAGGGTGTAGTGACTCAGAGATCATATTCATGGCACTAATTTCCTTGGTTCCTATACAAGTGACTTCTTTCTTCTATGACCAGCTGAGGAAATACATATAATTTTCCTATCATCTCCGCACCCAGGGTGAGTTCAGGGTTGACATTTTAATGCATTGTTTTATAAATAACAAGAGCATCCATCTGAAACTCTGCTCTCATCGTTCCCTATGGACATCTTCCTCATGCTGTAAGGGCTGTGCAAATAGCTGAATTGGTAAGAAAAATGAATAAATAATGAAGTGGATAGTGTGGCAATTAGCAATTGCACAAGTAATGAAGTGATTCCATCTAAATCTAAGTAACTCTATATTATTGTCACTTCTTAGCATTTTTTTAAGTCAAGAAGGCCAATTTTGCTTCTATTCTGTTTTAAATATTAGTCATAATGCTAAACCAATTGTCTGTGTCTCCTATAAAGCATATGCTGGAAACGTAATCCCAACTGCAACAATGTTGGGAGGTGTGGCCTAATGGGAGGTGATTAGATCAAGAGAACTCCATGTTCATGAATGAATTAATACCATTATCCTGGGAGTGGATTCTTTATTATGGGACCGGATTTGGCATAAAAAGGCAAGTTCAGCCCCCTCTTGCTTTCTCACTTGCCGTCTGTTTGCCCTTCCACCTGCCATGAAATGATGCAGCAAGAAGGCCCTTGCCAGGTGCCAGTCCATTATCCTGAACTTCCTAGCCTCCAGAATCATACACCAATAAATTATCGTTGATGACACATTACCCTGTCCACAGTATTCTGTTGTAGCAGCACAAAATAAAGTAAGATATAATATATGTATTAAAAATAACAGTATTGCCAAATATTGTAGGACTGAGTTATAAAAATATTTCTCTAAATTAAAGAACTCAGCATGAAACAATAAATAAGTAAACATTTTGGCCAAGTACAATATTCGCTTAAATCTGAAATAAGATTTATCTGAGTCTAGCATGATGCAAATTCTAGGGGAAAGAAAAGAGATGTAATCAAATATTTACAACGCAATGTCATAAGACATATAAGAGAATCGAGTATAGCATGACATGGGCACAGTATTGCTAATAATATCCTGAAAATCAATCTTTTAAACAAGAAATACAGCTCAGGGAAGGAAAATAATATACAACTTTTTCTTCCACTTTAATTCTTCTTGAAGAAAAAAATGTATGAGATATATAGATACATATATATATATTCACACATATATACATATATAACATCTGTAGATATACACACATATATGAATATACTACAAATATGTGTGTGTGTGTATATATATATACACACACATATATATATATACACACACATAAGTATATATATATATACACACACACACACACACATACAAGCCTAAATGAAATTTAAAATGCCAAGAAATACATATGACCATTATAGGAAGACCAGCCTACTTACATCTTGTTAATAGAAAGCCTTTCAATCTAGCCACATCTGCTGGCAAAAAGTGGAGAAATGTAGAGCCAATCTTACATTTCAATTCATCTTTATTGGTAGAGAAAATTTATTCTATCGAACTGTCAACAAAACTAAACAACCTGCTTTAATACAGAAAACTCTGAATCTCAAAAAATAGTAACACATACGTGTTTGTACTTTGCCTTTATATAATGTAGCCTAAGACCCAGTTGATGTGGCAAGTAATTTGTTTCCTTTAATCTAAAAATTTCCCCAACCACCCATAGAGATGACCCTTGCTCTACTCTGGAGATTTGCTGCACACATCGTGATGTAGTGAGTATTTGAAAAAAGGCAGATAAAAAGCCAACTCTACTTTCTACGACCTTGACTCTCCTTCTCTTTCTAGTTCACTTGGTGAGATTTTCTAACTAAGCACCAAACCTGCTGATTACCACACCCAAAGAGAAGGTGCTGGAAGAAGCAAAATAACTTTTTGAAGAACGAATCACAGCCATCTAAATGACTCCTTTGACAGAGTAATGGATCTTACAGATGAAAGAGAGGAGAAGGTATAATTTATCTTGACTTCATAAGACTTGTCAACTTTTCCTGGTCTTTTCTGAAGAACACATTCATAAATAATTTGGAAAATTATGACTTAGGCCTCAAAAACTTTGAAATAGACTACCACAACCCAGAAAGAAGGACTTATAAAAAGAATTAGCTATTTGTATCTCTTGGGATGGAATGGGAATCACAAAGAATTTTATGTGAGAAATTTACTGAGCCTGGTCCTTCCTACCTACAATTGATTTGAATGGTTCATATCCTGGATAATTCAATTTCATTTAATTTGGTAAATATACATTTGTGTAATGGAACTTTAATGGAGGTGAACATCGCACTGGGTGTATCAAAGTGGTGTTGGCATCTTGAGATTCAGCTTCTGGTACTAGTGGCTCTGCCCACCTAGAATCTGTTAGGGGCTAAATCATGTCCCTCCAAAATCCATATGCTGAACTCCTGTTTCCAGTACCTCAGAAAGTTTGGAGTAGAGTGTTTAGAGGGGTAATTAAGTTACATTGAGGTCATTAGGGTGGGCCCTCATCCCATATGACTGGAGTCATTGTAAGAAGGGGAAATTTAGATATAGAGTCATAGAGGGAAGACCATGAAAAGACACAGAGAAGATGTCATCTACAAGCGAACTAGAGAAGCCTAACAAGAAATCAACCCTGTTAACGCATTGGTCTCAAACTCCCCACCTGAAGAAATGTGAGAAATACGATCCATTGTTTAATCCACCTAGTCTGTGGTACTTCACAATAGCCCTAGTAAATTAATAGGGATCTCCATTCTAAAAAGGAATTCTGGACTGCCCATGGTGAACAGATGGCTCTTACTGGATCGGGAACGTCCAAGTGACCTAGGAGGAACACATCTATAGGCTGACCCAATAGGATGGCCAGAAGCTGCTGAATCGGACAATCATCATGAGCTATCCAACCAGTTTGGCTTGCTGCAGGATTCCCACTGGTGGATACAGTAGATTGACAGTCAAGGATAAAGATGCCCAAAGAAAAAATGTGACAGCACAGGGAGGGACCATGAGGGCTGTTATTGAAAGTTGGAGAGGTGGGACCTTCAAGCTGCTTCAGTTTGGTTTCCAAATCTGATTCCAATCCTCATTTCACCTTACAACAATCTCTACTGCCTCACTCCTTTTTTAAAAATACTTTTATGTAACTAGATGTTCAGGGGAGACTGGATCTTACATTGTTTTGAAACTGGAAAAATTGTTACACAAAATGGCCGAAGAAGAAGCTTCTAAACTGAAAACTAGATTTGCCTTTGGGAGAGAACTGTTTAGTTGGACACTTTCATTCTGCAAATATGGGAATCTTCCTGCCTATTTTATTCTTGAAGAAGCCCTATACTCAATGAAATAACCCAACTGTCCTTCTGAATGAAATAGAAAATACATATATAGCTTAGTATTGGAAATTGGTATATCTATATATAATCCCCCTTAAAATTAGAAAATATAGTTCTCAGTTTTCTCTAAATATGGGTTCAGATAAATATTTAGGAAGAGCTAAATTTTAGAATTAAGTGTGTACCTAAAGTAACAATCTGTACTAGAAGAATGAGTGTACTTGTGCACGTATGTTTTGTTTTGTTTTTATTCACATTCTAGTCCAAACTCTTTGAGGATTGGGAGTGGAGACTGAACTTCTGCAACAAAGGCAAGCAGGTCTGAACTTCTCTTCATCTTATATGGAAGAAAAACAGCACAGCACAGCAAAAGCTGGGAAGGATGACTTGTTAATATTATTTCAGACTAAAGTTAAACATGATAAGTTAAATACATGCATTTATCTCTGTTATTTCCTGAAACATGACACACAAAACAGTAAAGGAATAAAAAGGGCATAAACTCACAAAGATGTTTCTTTGAAAAATGGAAGCGCAAACACAGCAAGTAAGCGACATTAACAAATTTTTGAAAGCAGCGCTGGAATATAAGTGTGTGATGGATGGGAGAAAGAACAGAGATGGGGTTGGACCAAGAAGTGAGCAGCTGAGTACTGCCGAACCACAACACAGCTCAAAAACGAGAGGTGCCATGTTTCCCCATCCTGAAGAAGGGATATTTCCTTTACGTTGAGACTGAATCAGATTGAACTCAGGAATGATGAGTTTGTGTGAGGGCCATAGACGAGAAGTCTAATAGAAGGACTATGTAAAAGTCTGCTCATAAAAGGAGAAGTCCGGGCCCCTTTCTCACTCTTCTCCCAAAGTGCTAGCAGCCTGGCTCACATGCCTCAGGAGGAGGCTCTAGAATTTCTCCCTGAGAAAAAAGACCACCTGATGGGGAGGAAAAAGACTTGGAGCAATTGACATATGGAGCGATTGACATATGGAGGTCATCATCAAGCAAAAAAGCTGACTCACTTTGTGACTATCTTTTAAGTTTTTATCACTATTATGTATGAGCAAATATCCAGGCATTGGAAGCAATCTTCCCACATGAAATAAAGGCAAAACAAGCAAACTAATTTTTTTAAATATAAAATGCACTTGGAAAAAAAGAAATGATACAGAAAGTTTAGAAAACTGATTTTAAAAGTCCTCAGAAATGAAAAACATTGTGGTTATGAAACAAGAATTGAATACTATAAAAAGGAAGAATACTATGTTAGATATTAAAATTTTAATATCAGAAATTTAAACTACCAATAGGATTATCCTAGGAACTGGAACACAAAGTTCAAGAAAAAGAAAACCCAAGAGGAGATAGGAGTAACTTAGAGAATCAACAAAGGTCAACAACTGACTAGAAAGAATTCTTTAAGAAGAGAACAGGAAAAATGTAAGAGAATTAAGTTCAAAAATCCTTGAAATAAACTACATGAATTTCTAGATTAAATTGCCCTCAAAATGCCTACAAAACAAAAAGATTGACAAAAACTAACACTAAAACATATCATTTTGAAATTTGAGAGAGGAAAGATTCTATTAATATTAGCTTAGAACAATGATATACCAGTTTGATTCCTGACTATGACTGAATAACGGCTGCCCAAAGATATCAGTTCCTCATTTCTAGAATCTTATTTAGAAAAAAAGTCTTTGCAAATGTCATTAAATTAAGGTTCTTAAATAAATAAAGAGATCATCATGGATTATCAAGTGAACCCTAAATGCCATCAAAAGCATTCTTATGAGAGAGGCAAAGGGAGATTTAACACAGAGGGGAGAAAGTCATGTGAAGATAGAACAGACAGAAACTTGAAGATGCTGGCCTTGAAGATTGAAGTGATACAACCACAAGCACAGGAATGCTGGCAGCTACCTAAACTGGAAGATGACTACAGCCTCTAGAGGGAGCATGACATCTTTCTGGTGTTTTAAGCCGCCCAGTTTGTTGTCATGTTTTACAGCAAACAGAGAAAACGAATACACCTCCAAAAAGTCACAAGTCAAAACTGGATCAAGAGTTTCATTAGAAACAGTAAAAGACAGAAGATGGTAGAAGAATACCCTTACAATTCTCGGGGAAATGGTTTACAATCCAGAGTTATAAACCAAGCAAATTATCAGTTAATACAGGAACAAACTAATGCAATATTAAGATATTCAAAGTCTTAACACAGTTATCCTCCATTCACTCTTTCTCAGGAAGCTACTGGAGTACGGGCCCTCATCAAAACTAAAATGTCAAACAAGAAAGAAGGATAGGGATCCAGGAAATGGGAAAACCAACATAGAGAGCAATGAACAGTTTTCACAGGATAAAACTGAAGGAAAGCTACAGGATATCACTGTAAAATACTCTCAGAGTTCAGCTGAGCCTGGGAATGAAGGGCTTCAGGAGATGTGTTGCCAAGGAAACAAGTGAGAGGTAGTGATGACCTGGTATGTTTGACCACACGGACAGAAGTATGCAATACCGGTATAATGTTTGAGGATGGATTGGTGACAGGCACAAAAACTAAGCAAAGACACAAAGCAATTTTAAGCTCTACACAAAATAAAATAGAGTACAAGAAAGGAAACATAATACCTTCGTGAATCAACTGTGAATAATACATAGTAATATTAGAGTAAATATTGACTAACCAGTTGTTAACATATCTGTACTAGGGGTGGACATGAAGTATATATAAGATGATACAAGAGAACAAAATCTTCATATTCCAATTACAAAGGTAATTCAAGATCTCTACCATGAAACTAAATAGCAGTTTGAGTTGGTATTTAGATGTATGAGTATACATGACAGAAGAAAACATGTTTTTAAAAAAGAATTAAAAAGAAAGCTATCAGGGAGCAAATATTGCAAATGGGCTGGTAGAAAAGCAGAGTGTTGATTTCATCATACCTGATAATATTCTTGAACTCAAAAAACTATTATTTTGTTTTTAGGTATTACTGTGTCAAAATATTTTTTAAGATTGAGTAAATCAGAACTTGGTGTTAGAAACTGAATTGTGTCCCTCCAAAATGTATTTGCTGAAGTCCTAACCCATAGCACCTCAGAGTGTGACCTTATTTGAACAGTCCTTAAAGAGATTAAATTAAATTGAGGTGATTAGGGTGGACCCTAATCTAGTATGACTGTTTTCCTTATAAAAGGGGAAAATGTGGACACAGGCATGCACACAGAAGAACACCATGTGAACATGAAGGCCATCTACAAACCACGGAGAGAAGTCTGAAAGAGATCCTCTTCCCATATCTCTCAGAAGGAACCAATCCTGCCAACACCCTGATCTTGCACTTCTGGCCTCCAGAGCTGTGAGAAAACACACTTCTGTTCTTTAACTCACACAGTCTGTGGTACTTTGTAACAGCAGCCCTAGTACACTAATACATTAGGCAGCTGAATGATGGTCATTGTTCTATTTGGGGCACGTGTCCAGGATACATTCTTGCAGTTAGTTGGGCATAATTTCAGTTGAAGGGAATTGCCACTGCCAATCACATTGGGAGGAGGGTAAATCCTGGTGCACACAATGATCAGTCTTTGAAATAAACAAGGAAGAAGAGACTTCCTTTTGATTGGATTCAAAATAATTGGGGAAAGTTCTCCTCTCCTCAGTGGTTGTTGTTGGAGGCTTTGTCAAAGATGAGTTGGATAAGAAATTGAGGTTTTCCTTCTGGGAAACCTATCCTGTTCCATTGGTCCATATGCCTGTTCTTGTACCGATACCAGGCTGTTTTAATTATTGTGGCCTTATAGTAAAGTTTGACGGCTGGAAGTGTGATATCTCCTGCTTCGTTTGTTTTGCTAAGGATTGTTTTAGCTATTTGTGGTCGTTTATGTTTCCATATGAATTTCTGTATAGTCATTTCCAGGTCTGAGAAGAATGATGTTGGTAATTTAATGAGTATTGTATTGAATCTGTAGGTTGCCTTTGGTAGGATGAACATCTTAACAATGTTGATTCCTCCTATCCATGAGTATGGAATATTTTTCCATTTGTTTGTGTCTTCTTGCATTTCTCTGAGCAGTGTTTTGTAGACCTCATTGTAAAGGTCTTTCACTTCTCTGGTTAGGAAGATGCTGTGGTATTTCTTTTTTGTGTGTGGCTATAGTGAATGAGATTCTGATTTTTATTTGGTTCTCTGACTGCTTGTTGTTGGTGTATAAGAATGTGACTGTCTTTTGCACATTTATTTTGTACCCCCAAGACTTTGCCGGATGAAGGCATTGGGACCTGTACACAAAACTGTGATAATACTTGGAGCTTTCTTAATAATGACAAGAGCTATCTGACCCCAACCCATGTGGAAGCAGGAAGAAAGTTAGTCCAGCAAATTTTATCTTGTGGTTTAGACTGAGGGGTTTCTTCCAGCCATTATAAGTTTCTCTCTGATGGTATACTTTCAATATCCCTAAGTGTTCAGTAAAGTCCTGCAAAAGCTCTTAGTCACACTGGGGGTTGGATCCCAGTATCAGATGCCACGGCCATGGAGCAAACAGAATGGAATATCAGAGGTGGACCTCAAGAAGAACAGCTATGCCTGCCCAGTGAAAGCATTTATGAGACCTCTGGTTGCACACACAGCAAAACATTTTCTATCTCTGTCAGCCGGTCATTATCCAGTTGGCACAACAATGGGTTGTTTAAAGGCCCAAGAAAATATTTGAGTCCATGAAACCAAATTTGACTCAAAAATATAAAAATGACAGTTCAATATTTTATTTGATTAGATCTCTAAATGTACCTCCATCTGTACCCATATAATCTGAATTCAATCCAGTAGCCACAGATGAATTCTCCCTGGATGAATCTAGGATCAATATCCGTCTGTGTACTGGATACAGAGGTATGTCCTTTCTCTCCAGCATCATTAATTTTCTTTTCTACTGAATTATTCCTACTAGCATGCATTCTTGGTATAAGATCTCATATCTTTAAAAAAAATTTACTCTTGATCTCACGTTCCCTCTGCTCTTGCCTTGTTCTGTTCCTTTTTACATTAAACTCCCTGAAAAGAATGTCTATATTCACTAGCTCTGCTTTTCATCTGCCATTCTCTCTTGAATCTGCCTCAAACAGACTTTTGTCCCTATTACACCTCTAAAAATCCTTTTGCCAATGCCAACGAGAACCTCCTCTTACTCGACCTCCACCTCTAAACAGCATTAAACACAGCTAGCCACTCCCATCTTCTTAAAGCATTTTCTTTATTTGGTTTCCAGGACACCACATTCTTCTATTTTTTCTCTTTTATCTCTGACCTCACTCTTCCTAGTCTTCTTTACTGATTTGTCCCTCCTTTTAGACTTCTAAATGCCAAAGTGCCCCGAGGCACTTTCTATATTAACTTTGCTTTTTACATGTACTCCTTAGGTCAACTCATCCAATTCTAAGGCTTTAAAAATAATCTATAAAATGATGGCTCTCAAATTTAAATTTCTAGCCTCTATGTGTCTCCTGAACTCCACATCAGTGTATTTTAGGCTACTTAAGCCTCAGTTTCCTGCTTTTCCTCAAAAACCCACTTCTCTCCTATTCTCTGTTTTAAGAAATAACACAACTGACTAAGTCAATGTAGCAACCGTGATGACAATTTCCTACCACTTTTGCCAATATGCATCCCTTCTATTAGAGAACTTTTATTATTTTCAAATGCTATCTCTTTTAGAGCAGGATCCAGAGCAAAGCAAAGATAAGAATATAAATTAAAAGAAAAATGTGCTACAGAGGAAAAAAAGAGGGGGAGGATTACTTCCTTCTACCCAAGAATAAGAAAGTTGAAAATCCATTAAATCATGCATATGTTCTAGTTACCAACTCTTTGGAAACTAAATAGGAAGATATGAGTTCAAAGCACTGTTGGAGAGACTAAGAAAGGCATAAGGGAAACTTCCTCAATGTGAGCTCAGATAGGTCCTGGCTAGAATTGGGTGACTGAGAAGGTGTAGCAACACTTTCCCTTTAAGCGCTTACAACACTTGGGTAGGCAACAATCTGTCCTGGAAGATTTCAAGACATGTCCTCCCTAGAGGGAGAAGGAAAGATCCAATTACTTCCTGAGGGCCCATATAATTCCTAGATTTACAGTTCTACAGTGCACCATTACATTACCACCACTCTCTGGCGACACAGTGCAGTAAACATGTAACATTAAACCAGTCACCATCTGGACCTTTCTTGGCCTAGGCAAACCTGGTAGCCGCACAGGGCTTATATTTAAGATGTTCACATGTGTGTGCCTCCAGCATAGCTTATTTTATTTTATTTTAATACGCAGTGCCCTTCAAGTTTTCTTTTAAGTCTACCACAAATAACAGGTTTTAGCACATCAGGTGATATTTTGCTTCCTGAAGCATTTAAATTAATTTTCTATTACCAATGCAAATGTGTACTTTCCAATTTACCCACTGCACAATAAACCTAATTTAAAGCAATTAATGTTCATTAATGGCCCCATCTGCGTGTTTATCGCTTTATCCTTAAATACTTGAGACATGGTATCCATATTTTATAGCTCACTTCTTATCAGCAAGAATTCTTATCCTCAAGGGTAAATGTAAGACTAATGTACAAGGATCTCATATCTTTATAGGAAAACGACATTGCCCTCTTTTTTGCGGGGGGGAAATGTTGACAGGTTGAATGTGCATAATCACAAATGTATCTAATACCAGAAAAGGTTTGTACATCTGTGCCTAGTTTCCTCTCTTGACTTTCTCTCTCCCCATCTGTTGTGACAGCAGCAAATTTGCACCGGCCAGTTCTTTGGCTTCCGTGATCAGATTTTGTCAGGAATAGGACAGAACGCATCAGCCCTGTGAGGTTTCCCTACCTTGTTTTCCTGCAGAAGGGCACTGCCATGCAGGAAATGGGCAGGTAAGCCAGTGGGTCTTGGGCTGTTATGGAGCATTTTGAGTATGTGCTTTGGCATCAGACAGGCACTGCTTTGCCACTTATTAAGCATATTAATGGGGTGCCCTTGTGAACACTCACCGTTTTGAGCATCAGTGTTCTCATCCTGCCTAATGAGGTTTGTTAGGACTGAATAAGATCATATGTTAAAAGATGAAACATGTTGTGATTAAGAGGGAATCTCCACCAGACCAGGTTGCCAGGTTCAAGTCCTGGCTTCACCTTTCACCAGCTATGTGTATGTATGACCTCTTTGCACCTCAGTTTTTTTAATCTGATAAATGGGCATCACAACACCATCTATCTCAAAGTGTTATTGTGAGGATTAAAATGAGGATTAACATGTATATTGCTTAAAACAGAGCTTGGCAGATAGTAAGGACCTGTGGAATGGCAGGGGTAGAAAAACAAAAACAGTAGGTGCTTTGGAAATAACAGCTATTTTTATTAAAGCTTTTCCCTGGAGTCACACACGGTAGTGCTAAAATGTGGCTTCTGGGCTTAGAGACAAGAGTCCTGGCACAAGGGCACATGCAGGTGGCTTTTTCCACCAACCCTGCCTCCATCCTACAGGAAGGCACAGTAAATACCCCTTCTGTGACACTGTTATGTCTAAAGCCTGACAGCCGAGTGCATGTATAATTCTTGCAAAAAAGAAAAAAAAAGTCAATAATATGTTTACAACATTTTAACAAGAAAAGCAAATGAGTTTGGATGACATTTTTTAATCTACAATGTTGCTGAACAAAGATCAACCCATCTGATTTCTCTATTTCTTCAAAAAAAAGAAAGTTAATAAATGTTTCCACATGTGTGATTTCAATGAAATTTACATTTACGAGTCATTATCATTTTGGTGGAAGGCAAAATGATATTCAGCTTGTCACTGGAGGGGCAGATGGAGATGGAGTTTAGGAAGTTGACAAGCTAGCTGACAGAAATGAGTAAAATTTACGTTCCTACCAACCTAATGGCAAGCAATTATTTCTGAACTAGGATAACAAATGTGCTTTTTTATCCTATAACTTGACATGCGTTAGAGAAGTTTCCAGAAGGCATATTTGCTGTAAAGAAGCAACTGCTTCCATATTCAACATTGAGTACAAGAGTTTAATTGGATACTGACCCTTTCAGAAGATTGTGTTACAACTTAGATATTAAGAGAACAGAAAATCTACCTGAGGTTGTCTGCTACTTTCTGTTATCTATTTCTCTGTTTAAATACTGCCTCACAAACGTAGTTTTACTTCATATTCAATACCATCTACAGGTTTTGGCATTAGCAAAATATAAATTACTCTATGCACAATTTGTAGTCATACTATTTTATGAGCATCATAAATAAAACAAATACAAGTGGGACATTTGGTGTTTATCTTGGCTTGAAAGACTATCTTAGCAAGAGAAAGACATTTTTGATTCCATGATTAAATGACATCCTCCACAATAAAAAATGGGCAAATTTACTGGTGTAGTTCATCACAGATGACATTAAACAATTAAAATGTATTAATATAAACTTTAAGACAAGTTAAATGTCTTATAGTGTGAATTTTGAATGTTTTGACTCATAAATGTATTCTTCATAAAATAGTACCCAAACTAGATGTTCCTATAAAGAAATTGCATCTCTGGAAACAAGATGCAATACTTCTATGAGTTATTTTCATTTACTAATTTTCATGAAGGCATAACATGTAACTTCTGTTTGATAAAGAAATAACATTTCACAAGTTAAGTTACACAGAAAGTCCAGAAATACACATTCACCAGCCTGTTAGAGATGAAGATTATCATACCTATTTAGTTTGCATCACTTACATGAGAAGTAAGGAAGCTGGAGCTCCACACATTGCTGTAACATTCTGACTGTAGTTCCAAATAAGAGCAGTGACAAAGAGGAAATGAAAATACCTTCAACCATTTAAAAATTAACCATAACCCTGTCTTAATAGTATAATAATCTTAACCTAATAGCAATATCGTAAAGAAAGGAATGCCAGAAAAAAATCACCATAAATGTGACACATTTCAATGAATAGATGATGAATGTTATTCCAAAGGAAAGAGAAAAATAAAGGAATAGGGAGAAAGACTACTAAAGAATACTGAGCACCTACTGTATACCCAAATCATGGTAATGTGGTTTACTCAAGAAGACTACTTTACAATCTATCTTAACACTTACTGGCCTATGTCCTTGAGTAATGAGTCCTGTGAGTTTCTGACTCCACCTTTAAAAATGGAGGTAATAATAACTAGGGCCATCATGATGACAAAACAAGATAGTGTCTAAAGTACTAAATTATTTATGTAGTATAGTAAGACGATATGGTACTCTTGAATCTTCAGATGGGTTCTATTACTTAATACCCATGACCACACCATGCTGCAAAGCCAATGGCAGAGCTGGGATTCAAATCAGGCCTGTCTACTCCAAAACCCCAACTGTCCTCATGTGTTTAGCCTCAAGATTTTTGTATGTTTCAGTCCCTCTGCTGAGAATCCTTTCCCCAATTCTAAATTTCCAACTGCCTCCTAAACCTTATTCATCCTTCAAAATTCACTTAAATATAACTTTTTCAATGAACTGCTCTTGGTGTTTCTATTATATGTTCTCTTAGCATTCTAATATGTTTTTCTTTGTGTTTTTATTAATAATTAGAGTTAGTTAATTAGTTTCCCAGTTGCTTTTTAACTATTCTTTCTCTACTATCCTGTAAGCACCATGAGAGAACTAGGATCATTTCTCTTTTGCTGACCATCATGTCTTCAATACCTGGCAATTGTGTGGCACAATTAGGCATTCAATAAAAATGTATTAAATACATCATTGATTTCATGGATGTCTAAACGAAGAATGAAGAAGTGCTTTGGGCTTGCAAATGTTTTCGTTTGACTTTGTTAATGAGAAAACATTTAACAAGAAAAAGAAGATGCAATAGTGATTTCATGAGAGATAGCATAGGGTAAGGGCTCTGAAAAGTCAAAAAACTTGATCTAGGGCATGGAAGAATTGCCCAAGAAGAGGAAGAACAATGCTGACACTGTGGCAGAAAAGAAGAGAGAAAGACAGTTGTAGATACAGAAACATATTCAAAGGAGATCACTTCTATGAATACTATGTTCTCTACAAAGTAGGAGGTGGCATTCACATGTCAGAATGAGTAAAAAGAATGAGGAGATAAGTTTTGAAGACCTTAGCATAGAGAATGGAAGAAGGTAAGAATAAGAGACAGAGCTCCCAGTAGACATTGAGCATTCAGCACCAGTTAGAGCCTTTAAATGTCCAGTGTTTTCAATCTACATTGGCCTGGATAGTATTTTCAGTGGTACAAAACAGCAACTGGGGTCTGGGAGGGACAAAGACAGATGGTTAAACTCAATACAAAGATGACAGTAAATGACGACGGGGATGATGATGATGAAGACAACAATGGCCAACATTGAAAGATTCTCTCAGTTACTCAGTCAAGCATAATGCAAAGCTGTTTCTATGAATCATCTCGTTCCTCTCTCTCCGTCTGTCTCCTCTGTCTCTGCTTCTCTCTCTCACACATACACACAAACACACACACCCTATCTTGTATATATCCCTTCTTTACAGATGAGAATGCTGAGATTTGTGTATAATACCACTTAACTTATATACGGCACCATAAATACGCCTATTACATATGCAGAGCTAAATGATGGTTAATAAATTTATAGAGTTGGCAACCCTCACCACAAATCTGTTTTAGACCTTCCCATTATGCCAAAAACAATCCCTTGTGCCTGTTTGTCCTCAATTCTGTTTCAACTCCCAAACCCAGGCAACCACTAATCTGCTGTCTTTTATGGAAATCTTATATAAATGGAAATGTACAATATAAAGATTTGCTCTTTTCGTGTGGCTTCTTTCACTTAGGATGATGTTTTTGTGGTTTGTTCATTCTGTGTGATGTATCCATATATTCTTCTTTTTATTGCTAAATGAAATTTAATTAAATAGATACATCACATTTTAAAATAGATGGACATTTGGATTGGACTGCTATACTAATAATGCTGCTGTGAAAATACATGTACAATTCTTTGGCAGACATATATTTTTATTATTTTGCATTGACTCCTAGAAGTAGGAATAGGGCTGTGTGGTAAGATTGCTTAACATTTTAGAAAACTGCCAAAATTTTTTCCAAAATAAATGTAGCATTATATATTCCCATTACAAAGTTCAAATTTCTCCATGTTATCACCTACACTTTGTATCTTCTATTTGAGTGGATATACAATGGTACTTAATTGTGTTTTTAATTGCATTTAGCTAATGCCTAATAATGTCTGGTACTTTATTATGCACTTATTAGCCAGTTGCTAATTTATGTGATGAAATGTCTATTACTCAAATATATTTTTTTTAAAGATAAGGGTCTGTGTTGCCAAGGTTAGTCTTGAACTTTCAAGCTCTAATGATCTTCCCACCTCAGTCTCTTGAGTTTACAGGCACATGCTACAGCAACCAACTCAGTCTTTTTGTCCATTTTTAATTAGGATTTTTGCCTTCTTATTATTGAGTGTAAGATTTCTTTTTGTACTCTCAATACAAATCCATTATCAGATATACAATTTGAAAATATTTTCTCCCAGTCTGTGGCTTGCTTTTTTATTTCCTCAATGGAACATACTGAAGTGTAAAAGTTTTTAAATTCCATTTTAATGAATTCCAGTTTATTGATTTTTTTCTTGTAGTGCTAATGCTTTTGGTGTCATTTCTAAGAACTTTGCTTAACTGAAGTTCACAAGAACGTGTGTTTTTTTTCTAGAAGTTTTAAAGGTCTATCACTTATATCTTGGCTTAATATCCATTTTAGTTAATTGTTTAGGTAAAGTATGAAATAAGACTCTAACTTTCTTTTATTCCCCCTCCATGTACAGATATCAAATTGCCCATCTCATTTGTTGAACAGACCATTTTCCTATTGATTTGCCTAGGCACTTTTGTCACAAATCAATTGACCAGAAGTCACGAGGTTTTATTTAAGGACTCTCAGTCTTGTTACATCAACCTATATGACTATGGTTGCACCCAGATCACACCGTTTTGGTTACCACAGCATCATAACAGGGGTTAAAAAAATCAAGTAGTCTAAGTCCTCCAACTTTGTTATTATTCGTTTTCAAATTGTTGGGACTATTCGAGATCCATTGTCTTTAATAAAAAGTTAAGGAACCACTTGTCAATTTCTTAAAAAAAAAATTCATCTGGGATTTTGACAGGGACAAATTTGAAAATTATCACCTTAACAATGTTGAGTTTTCCAAATCATGAACGTATACTATGCCTCCATTTATTTAGATCTTCAATGTATCTTAGCAATATATTGCAACTTTCATTGTACAAGCCTTGAGCTTCTATTGTTCAATTTATTCCTAAGTATTTAATGTTTTTTTGAGGTATCATTAATGGAATTGTTTTCCTAATTTCCTTTGCAAATTGTTCATTTCCTGTATATAGAAATATAATTAATTTTTAAATATGTAAATTATGTCTTTAAACCTTGCTAAGTTTGTTTATTACTTGTAGTTGGGGCTTTTTTGTGTAGACTAAATCCTTAAGGTTTTTTTACATATAAAATCATGTTATCTGTAAAAAAAGATCTTCTTCCTTTCCAATCTAGATGCCTTAAGTTTCTTTTGTTTTGTTATTGTTGTTGCCCTCTGTCTTATTTCACTAGCTAGAAGCTCCACTACGATGTTGAATAAATGTGGTAAGCATAGGCATTCTTACCTGTTCCTGATCTTTAGGAGTAAGCATCCGTCTTTCACCTTTATGCATGAATTTAGTTGTAGGTTTTTTGAAGATGTTCTTTATAAGGTTGAGAAAGTTTCTTTGTATTTCTAATATGGGTTATTCCTAACATGAGAATTTTGTATCATGAATGACAGTGACATTTTGGTTTTCTGTCTCTACTGAGATAGTCATGATATTCTTGTCCTTTATGCTATTAATTTGATTTATTACATTAATTGATTCTCAGATGTGAAACCAACCTTACATTCCTGAGATAAATCCCACATGTTCATGGTTATAATCCTTCTATATGTTACTGAATATGTTTTGCTAATATTTTGTTAATGGCTTTTGTGTTTATCTTTATGAGAGATATTGGTCTGTAGTTTTGTTTTATTTTCCTTGTGATGTTCTTGACTGGCTTTGGTATCAGGGTAACTTTGGTTTTAAAAAAGTGAGAAGAGAAATTTCTTCTTTTTTTTCTAATGTATTTATTTATTATAAAGATGTAGGGTACAATTCAGGGTTAGATATACAAACATTGATCATGCAGGTACACTTGTTGATGAGGTATGCCCCTCCCTCCCCCAGCAGTTTTCCCCAACTGCCAGTCCCACCCCCCCTTCCCCTGACAGTTTTCTGCTGGGAAAACTGTTCATGGTCACCTTATGAGTGAGAACATATAGAACTCATTTCTTTGTTTTTGTGCTAAATCACTGAGTATGATCGACTCCAAATCTATCCAATTTGCTGCAAAGTCCAAATATTTGTCCTCCTTTATGACTGCATAATATTCCATTGTGTATATGTACCACATTTTTTTTTATCCAGTACAGCTTCAATGGGCAACACGGTTGGTTCTATGTTTTTGTTACTGTGAATAGAGAAATGTCTTCTTATCTGTTTTCTGAAAGAATTTATGAAATTTGGTATTACTTTTTAAAATATTTCCTATTCAAATTAAAACATCAGTGCCTGAGATTTTCTTTGTGAAAAATTTTAAATTACCAATTTAATTCCTTTATTTCTTCTCGGTCTTTTCTGATTTTCAACTCTTTTCAAGTCTTCATTAGTAATTTGTAAACACACAATTTTTCTGCTCGAATTTCTATTTTCTCCTTCCTTTTGCTTGCTTTTAATTTAGTTTGTTTTTCTTTTTCTAGTTGCTTGAGGTGAAAACCTAGATTATGAGCACTGGAAACCTTCTTCTTCAATGATATAAGTATTTAAGGTTATAAATTTTTCTCTGATTGAGCTACATTCTATAATTTGTATCTGTTTTGTTGTAGTGTTCATTGAAATCAAAATAATTTTTGATTTCCCTGTGTTTCTCTTTTATACATGGGTTACTTGGAAGTCCCTTAATAGCCAACTATTTGACATTTTTTTCAGATTTCTTTCTGTTGTGGATTTCTAATTTATTTTTTGTGGTCAGAAAACATATTTTATATTACTTTAATTTTTAAAAATTGAGGATTTTTGTGTGGTTCAGCATACTGTTTATCCTGGAGAATATTCCATTCTAAAAATGTGTATTATGCCATCCTTGAGTGAAATGTACTATAATGTCAGTCAAGTAGCATGGTTGATCATGTTGTTCAATGTCTCACACCCTTGCTGATTTTCCCTCAGTTATATGCTATCAGTTATTAGAGTAGGGTGTGGAAATCACCAACTGTTATTTTTCAGTTGTTTATTCCTCCCTTCTGTTAGTTTTGCTTCTCTGTTAGGGGTGTGTACATTTATAATTGTTGGAGCTTTCTAATGTATTGATCTTTTGACATTATGAAATGTTTCTCTTTGTTTCTAATATTTATTATCTTAAGGTTCACATTCTTTGATATTAATATAACTTTTCCAGCTCCATTAGCATAACTGTTGCTATTAAACAAAAATCATTGTGAAGTCCAATGTCACTGAGCTTTACTCCTAGGTTTTCTTCTAGGAGTTTTACAGTTTCGGGTCTTATGCTTATGCTTTCATCCATTTTGATTTGATTCTTGGATATGGTGTAAATTAAGGATCAAATTCCACCCTTCTGCACATGGATATTTAGTTTTTCCAAAACTATTTATTGACAAGATTATCCTTTCCCCATTGTGTATGAACAAATATTGGCTAAAATGATTTTAAAATTTTCAGACTTCTATTATTTACTATAATAAAAGTGTTTTATATAATAATTTATAATTTTCAAAGCACTCTTGTGCTCTTATGTTTTATTCTTACAATAATTCTGGTAGATAGGTGTTACTATACCCAAATTACAGCTGAGAATTAATCTGTACAGTCAATAAATGGTAGAATTTTGATTGGAATTTAGTTTTTCTGATATTGTGTTAATGCACTTCACACTATACAATAGAGGTTTTCTTCATTAAAAATTTAATTGTCTTATTATTCCTACAGCTTTTGTGTGGAATGAGGGTGCATTATGATTTACTGTACTTTAATAGAGAAAACAAATTTAATAATTGAGTTCAAAGCCATAAGGGATTAAGTAAATATTAGTGTAACTATAAATTAAATTTTATCTATCAATTAGAAGTGGCAATGTTGAATATTTATTGTCATAAAAATATAACTATAGCATAGTAAGTGGAAAAAGGTTACAAAAGACTATGTATAAACAGAAAAGATAGTCCAGAAGTAGATGCACACATATGAAGTCAATTGATTCATGACACAGATGCCACTAAAATTCAGTATGAAAAGCATTTATTTTCAACAAATGGTTGAAAATATCTACATGAGAAAAAAATTGAACCTTGCCCCACTAATTCACACCATATTTAAAAATTAATGTGAGATAGACTATGAGTCTAAATGTGAAGAAAAACAATAAAACATCTAGTAGAAAGCATAAAATATCTTCTTATTTTATAACAGAAAGCTACTTCTTTATTAATACACAAAACAATAAGCAACAAAGGAATATGAAAAATTGCAGTTCATTAAATTTAAGAAGCAATTTATTAAAAGATACCATGAAGAGACTGAAAAAATAATCCACAAACTGAGAGAGGGTATTCATAATACATATACCCCACAAAGAGCTTATATAAAGGATATCTCAAGAATTCTGGCAACTTAATAAGAAAAAGACAAATGAATCTATTTTTTAAATTGGACAAAAGATTTTGACATGCATTTTGCAATAGAAAATGACAAATCAGCAAAATAGAAAGTGACAAATCAGCAAAAATCAATGTAATCAATCATCAGTGAAATGCAAATTAAAATCACCATGTAATACATTACCTATAGAATAGCTAAACCACAAAGTCTGGCAATGCCACTTGTTGACAAGAAAGTAGAGTAACTGGGTCATTCACCACTTGCTAAAGGAAGAGTAAATGGGAGCATCAGAAGTCAGAAAACTGCCATTATCTGCTCAGACCGTGTACATGTTTATTGTATGATCTAGTAATCACACTCCTAGGCTTAAAGCCAAGGAAAATTAGTGCATATATTCATCAAAAGACATGTACAAAAATGCTCATAGAAGTCTTATTCACAGTAACCCCTAACTGGAAACAACCCACATATTTATCAGTCGAAGAATATATAAATTATAGCATACAATAGAAGAGCAGAGAGCAATAAAAATAATCAAGTTAATATGTGCAATAATGTAAATAAATCTCACTGACTTTATGTTGAGAATCCAGACACACAAAAAAAGTTCTTATAGTGTGATTCCATTTATATGAGCATGAAGAAAAGGCAAAAATTAACCAGTAATAATAGAAGTCAAAAATCATTATCTCTAGGAAGAAGGGATACAGTGGAACCTTCTGGGATGCCAGAAGTGGTCTAGATTTTGAAATGACAGTTACATGTAACTGCCAAGTCAAGTGTTGCTTTAGTTTCAATGCACTTCCTTATGGCCAATGTCTTCTGACAACTTTTTGTTTGTTTCTTTGGTTTTTTTTGCTTGCTTGTTTGTTTTGCTTTTGATTTTGGTTACAGCCTGAATATAGCTACTACCTGGGGTGTACTGCCTTGTTCTTCATAATTGTCTGGATGATAATTTTGAATACTAATTTCCACGGGATAAAACAAGTTTTGAAAAAAACACTTTTTAATCCCTCTCCCTTCACCTCTTTCTACATCTGCTGCCATGTAAGATTCTGAAAGAGCCCATTGAGTCTTTCTGCTGTTAGCACGACCATAGCCAACCTGCTTCTTCACCAAAGCTTTTCTGAAAAAGCCACCAATGGTATCTTTAAACCACCAGCACTCACAGTAAAGCATTTTTAAAACTTTTGCATACTTGGGCATCTGTGTTCTGATCTTAAAGCATCTTAAAAGTGTGTGAGTTCTAGGTTGGTAAGATAATATCTTTTTTCTTTTCCTTTTTTAAATTCTCCACATTATTGTAGTAATTTTGCTTCACAATATATACAAATAAGGAACAAATATGTCTCTGTTTGCTTGTGATTAATAAATGGTAGGGCTGGCTGGGTTCTACCTTTGATTATTTCCTGCTTTGTAATTTGAGGCATGCCTTGGGGGAAAATAAAAGACAGGGGTGTATTCTCTCCCCACCTCCCCCCAAACACACCACACTTAACAGAAGTCAGCGAAATTCATTTGGCCATGACACATCCAGGTTTTGGTCATCTGCATCCAGCCGTGACATAGTCCACATATGGCTTTAGAGCAACCGTAAGACTTTATTTCGTGTATAATTTCATTCAACCAGTCATTTGGCTATAAAAATGTGACTTTTAGAACCCACCTAAAGCTTGAAGCTGAGAAACATTAGCCCTGGTTTGTCAGGATTGCCGGTCTGTTGGAAAATCCTACCTGGATTCCTATGCCACTGCTTCTATGGCTCCTTCTGCCCCTTCCCTCCCCCATTCCACTACAGAAGAGATCAGAGTAGCACGTTGACCAAAAGCAGAAAACTTTATTGTGGCCATGCCCTTGAGCCAAAAGCCTTGTCTGTAAACACACCTTCCACACCACCATATTTTGTTTTCATCACCACTTTAGTTCCCTAGTGAGCAGAAGTTTGAAATTTGGTCAGAATTAGTTCCAACAGTGTATTTCAATTCCATCTTTTTGAACATGAGTTCACTACTGAATAACTTCTAGACCTGAACTTTTGACTTGTGATAGGAATAAAATAAGAATCTCCTTAATGAACAAAAAGATATGCAACATAACTGGGATCTTGTAAAGCATCTGAGAAATCTTGGATGGAAAGCATTATTGGAGAGTGAGTCACTAAATTGCTTTAGCAGACTGCTCTGCTCGACTCGACATAACTTTAGACTTGGCATCTAGACCCATTACTCTAATTTATTTTTCTTGCATTTTTAAAATATTATATTAGTTATTTTTTAATAATGCTTCTTCAAAGGTAGGCCAAAGTTAATCTTCGTAATTCTCTTAGGTGATGAACAAAGGCACAGAAATATTAGTCTAAATTGGAAGCTCTCAAGGGGATTATATCTAGTGCTATGTTTTATACATTATCTAATTTCCTCTTGGCAACCACAGGTTCTGAATTATAATTGTAGTAATCATAATAACAATGAAAATGAATGATGTCATTTACTACCATGAACTACACTCAGCCTTTGTTCCTGAGATGCAGTCTTCTTTCAGAAAGAAGACAGAGCCATGAAAAGCCTCACAGAACATTGACAAGTAAAGAGAAACATCTCTGCTTTATGCAACAATGTTGTCTGTCTCTCCTTTCCCAGTCAACCCCACCTAGTTCCCAGGACTAAAATGTATATCTGTTTAGTGTAGAAGAGACAAGATCAGTGGGAATTTGGTAGAGTTTCATTTTATTCTTAATCCACAATCCAACAGCAGCGATGTTATTCAACAAAAAATCAGATTTTTCCCCCCTGGGGATGGCTTATTACAGATACATCAGAAAGTCTTCAAGCCACCTTGTAAATAAAAGAACAAGTCCTTTTATATAAGTTTCTGAGAAGACTGTAACTACTTGAGATTGATACAAATGAAGAGACTTTAGCAAAAATCAGCAATCTTCCATTGACAGCCACATTCACAAGTTTTGAGTAAAAATTCAAAATGATGATGTTTTCTATTGCATTCACCCTCCTGGAAATAAACAATAATCTTGTACATTCCAAAACTTTGGGATTCCCCATTGAGCTAGTCTCGAGCACATTTTCTAACACATCTGAAATGTCCTCTGATTTACCCTCCATAAGGAAAGTTGACAAGTGGCTATCAGGGGTTCATGGTCTCTCTAGTCCCTGTTATCATGCGTGTGTTAGACTGAGAAGTTCGATTGAGCTGAAAAGCATAAAATAAGGAACTAAGACGCTCATTTTGCTCTCCCCTGACAGATATTGGCAGAAAGAAAATATAAACTTAACAATGTCCTAAGGGCTCAGGTGATCTTTTTTCCTTCACTTATAAACACCTTAAAAATAAGGGAACTTGCTGGTGAGCCAGGCAAAAAGTTCCTTCTTCAACAGCTCATAACGTAAACTCTTCAGGGGAAAAATTGGTACTGCCCTTGTCAAGATAAATAATCACCTCAGACACGTTAACTCCAGGCTCTTTTCTAATAGTGATGGCTTTAGAAACAGGCACATCTAGTATGTGCAAAAGCAGTGCAGACAGGATGTGTATTCTTAAACTGATGATTAAAAATGATCCATAGAGAGTCTGTTCACTATATATTTCTTAAGTTTCCATCGAGTACTTATTATTTTTTTACAAGTGGTGGTTTTAAAAATAAAAAAAAAAATTTCAAAAGATGTTATACATTGCCTAACATTCAGCCTGTGTTTCCTTAGCAGAGAGTGGAAGAGAAGAATCAAATACATACCACACACACACTGTGAGCAGACAGTTGAGGTTTTCCAACCCTCAGAAAGTCCCTCTTGGTTCAAGACTGGGCTGGATAATAAGGTGAAATTCCCCTGCCTTTGCATCCACCTCAGAGAAGAGTTTAGCAAGCACAAGAACTCAAATATGACTGACATTAAAAAGATAAGCATTTCTATTTTCTTGGGATGCAGTCAACCATCAGAGTTTGGTCATCAATACATTGATGACTGTTAAGATACAATTTGAATTCTGTGACACAATAAGAAAATTCCACTTTCTCTATAAGTGCTATTTATTTCTATGGTATATATAAATAGCAACCAAACCTGAGATTGAAGATGATCCAGCAACACCTTTTAATATATATACACTTTGAGAGTAATTATGAGTCCCTTTGCTGACTGCAGCCAAGTTTTCTGAACCCTGTCCCCCACAGAAGTTCTCAAAGACTGGAGGCATAATTCACATCACAGATTACTAAACACCTGGGTTACAAAATTCAATCTTCTTTTCAAGAAACATACAAAACAATTTGTTCTGATGTACTGTATAATAAAGAACAAATAGATGAGATGCTTTCAGACCATAAGCCTGTATGCCAACAATTCAGTACAAGGTGGCAATGCTGACTTGAACTACCAGAACCTTTTATTATGTGTACTAAGTACACCAAAGCACAGTCATATCTCAAAGATCAAAAATGAGAAAGCAAGAGACCGACAAATAGATGAAAGGAGAAAGAGAGGAAAGGGCACGAGGAAAGGAAAAAAGAAATAGAGGTAGTGAGGGAGGGAAGAAGAAGAACAAAATAAAGGAAAGGCAAGAGACTGTATACCAAATTCATAGACATATCTATGTATATATGCACACATATACATATGAATATGTGTATATACAGTAGTATACACAGATGTGTTTTTATATATGTATCTATTAGGACTGTTATATATAATAGTGGAGGCTTAATACAGGATAACATATGTTTGCACATATATATGCTTGTGTGTGATATACAAGGGGTGCAAAAAATGTATGCACATTTTAAGAGCTGTTTTTATGTTATTTTTCATAGTTGAATTAAATTATGGTAGCATTGTGTACTATGACGTTTACTCAACCGTACTTCTGTCATTTTCTTTGACCACCCTGCCTGTTGCATGGTGATACTAGCATTCATTTGATTAGCAAACATCATACTTAAAATGTGTATACATTTTTTTTTGGCACTCCGTATACATAAAATCAGGCATAGAGTAGAAACAATATAGTATATTTTATACATACACAGATGCTTGTGTATATATACAGAGAGAGACTATATCATATGACTAAAACTGTACACCAGGTATTAAGATTCTATATGTCAGATATGTGTCATGACAGTAACACATGGAGACAAATGTAAATATATTAATTCATTTCAAAAATCCATTTCACAAACACTAACTGAAGACCTTGCAATTAACAAAGAACTGGACCATGTACTATGGGGATAGAGAGCCAAGGTTAGAATATGGTTTCTGGAATCCAAATGAACTTCAAGCTTCAGTGGGAAAAGGTAGGCAAACAAATTATTGAATACAAAGCAATATAAAGCAAGTGTCCTGATTAGAAGTAACCAGATGCCGAGGAAGACTGAAGGAAGGAAGGAGTTTTATGATATGGTCAAAGGGTGGAAAGGATATAGGAACATGTTTCTGGAAGGAGATAGTTTTTAGCTCACTCTAACAACTGGAAAAGGAATAAGAGTTCTGCAAGCCAATAGAGAAATATGAGTCATGCCATGTGACAAGGAGGGTATAGCATTCTCAGGGACGGCATGTTAATTCAAGGTGCATAAGGGAATCGAGCCGAAGATATCAAGGGGGACAGGATTGTCTGTGGTGTGGACACGATGCAGAGCCAAGATCTGAGGATGAGGTAATTACTGGTATGATCACAGAGGGTCATGTGGAATAGAAGGCATTTAAATTAATTCCTGAAAAACAAATATGATGTCTATAGTCAGAAATGTATAAAAAAAGGAACTTTCCAGGAGAAGAGGATGATATTAGGAAAGGGGTAGAGAGAAGAATATATAATATTGACTTAAGGAATAGATCAGGATAAGAAACATTTGTTTATTTTCTGGCATGTGGTAGGACTCAATAAATATTTATAGAATACATAATTGATCATAAGGAAAGGGGGGAAACTTTTTTTAAATATGGGCTATAATTAAACCTTGAATTCTTGACTAAGAAGTCAGGACTTTTTCCTATAGCCAATAGGGAGACACTAGAGGATTTTAAAAGAAAACAATGACAGGATCAACATTGTGATATGGAAGATGAATCTGGGTATCGAGGTGAAGGATGGATCAGAGAACGGGTATCAGAAAGATCAGGCCTTTTCTGTGACTCAGTGTCTCAAGCTAAAGTTAACAGGGAATTAGGTAATGGTATGAACTTAGAATGAAAGAAAGGCAGAAGTCCTATCTATTACATAGTTTTATCAGACTTATTCACACGTAGCAGAACCTAGCAGGACAATAACTATCTATCACAAGACTTCCAGACCCACCTGTAGCCATTGTTGGGATTTCACACTCACCTGGCCAGCCCCGCCCCCAGCATCATTCTTGTATTTCAGTCTTCTGACTCTTCAACTCTACTGCCTGCTTCAAGTTAAGTTTCCAAAGGCCTCCTGAACTTAAAATAAATTCTACTTCCTCAATTTGACACTCAGTACTCATTCTTGTACTCCTTGCCGTCCTGGTTGCTTAAGGCAAATATATCCTTCATCCCAGCCTCAGCACCTGTAACAAAACCCTGAAAGTGACCCACTTATTCATAAACTGCCCTATTCCATAAGTTCCTCAGAGGTAACCCACCAGGAAAGAACTTAGACAAGGAAGGACTTCACTATACATTGTATATGGGAAAGAAATAAAAGTCAAAGATGAACAGCCTTTAAAGGCAGATCATTCATTCAGAGATATTTATAATGTCTGCTAGAGACAGCCGTTCATGCTGTGCCAGTCACAGCTCTTCATGCTTGACATAAACCAGAGAACCAAACCCACCAACATTCCTACTTTTGTGTAACTTAACTACTGGGTGAGGGGAGACACACAATAAATTATAGGTAAGATAAATGTATAAACTGTTTGAAGATGTGATGTGCTATGGAAAGAGGAGAGTATGGTATGGGGATCAGCACTGAGGAAAGAAGTGAGAACCGTATCATAAGAGCCATATTGAAAAGGGTTGTCAGTCTATGTCCCACTGGGGAAGGAAGATATGAACAAAGGCTTGATAGAGGTGGAGGAATTCACCAAGTGAAAATCTAGGGAAGGGCATTCTAGACAGAAAGAATAACTAACAGGAGCATGTCAAGTTCAGCAAGTAGCAATAAGCCAGTATAGCCACTAAAATGTTAGCAGGAGGGAGTATGATAGGAAATGAGTTGATAGCAGAATTGCGGTGAATCCTACGATATTTTCTAGCCATTGTAAGGACTCTGGCTTTTACTCTAATTGAAGTAGAAGCCATTGGAGAATTTGAGCCAAAGAGTGACATTATCTGACCTACATTTTAAAGGATTACTCTGATTATGCACTTAGGAGAAACCATAAAGGGGCAAGGATTAAAAAAAAAAAAAAAGGAACACTCCTAAGGAGCTTCTGCAGTAATCCAAGTGGGAGATGATGATGTCCTCACCAGGTTACGGTCATGGGGGTGGTGAGAAGTGAGCAGAATCGAGTGATATCTTGATGGCAGAACCAACAGGATTCCCGCCCCCCACTCCCAACAAACTGAATAAGAAGTATGAAAAAGAGAGAAGAGAGAGAAGCATCAAAGAAAATTCAAATGCTTTTTTGTTGTGGTTTTTGTGTTTTTTCCGGAACAACTAGAATGATGGACTAGTCATAAAGTGATAACACAGAATATGGGTGGGGCCAATCTGTGGGGAAGATCAGGAGTCCAGGTGAGGACATGTTGAGATTGAGATGTCTGCTAGATCAAAATAAAAAGAGGCATGTGCTCAGCATATAAGTCATGGCACCGGATGAAATTACCAGATAAGTGTAGATCTGGCAGAGAAAAGAATATGACAAGGACTGGGTCCAGAGGCACTCAACACTAAGAGATTGAGTGAAATGATGCTGATATCCCTAGGGATAAGAGAAAATCTGAGTGTGGTGAGAGATGGTTGGCTAGACAAACATTTTCTATTTTATACATTTATATTTGAGGTGTAGCTACAAAATTCAGGTGACAACCAGTGATGTGCTGGTAAACGTTTAACAACCAACTCCAGGAGAAGAGGATAAAATTTCTAGCTTTTGCCAATTTCCTTGGTGTGAATACTCCAATAGTCAAGTTCGTACTACCAACTGGAAGTCATTGTGTTTAATGGTAGCTGGAAACACAGAACTAAAAATCAACACAAAATATATGAAATGTATTTTGAGAAAACATCTCTAGCAAGGGATAACTAAAGTCATAAGAAAAGATAAAATCTTCTGAGAATATATGGTACTAAAGAGGGGAAAACTAAAGGCAGGCTATGGGAAAATTCATATTAAGGGGCTCAGAAAATTTCCAAGTGAAGAAAGAGAAGTAAGAAGCTTGTTCCAAAATGGTTTTTCAAGCTATGGTCATTTTTCTACCGCTGCAAATTATCTCTTCTTTTCTTTTTTCAATTTTTTTTCCCCTGAGAAATGAAAATGTACCAGATTCACATAAGAACCTTTCCTTTTATCTTTTTAGAAAATGGGCACACGTGCTTCATTATATCTATATAAGGATATCAGTTTCAACTTTTTAAAGAACAATTTTATCCACCTTTAGCTTTCCTTTTAAAAATGTCATTATAATAGCTACATACTCCAACACATATACCATATAATTTTCCGAGTGGTCGATAAGCTTTCCCAGACTTGCTAAAATTTTTGCTTGTTTGTTTAAGTCAGCTGACATTTGGTATAAGGCATTGCACTCAAACAGCCAGCCAGACAGACTGTTACACTGATTAATTTAAATAAAAAAGAAAGCCATGAGGAAAGGACGGGTGCATCTAGACAATTTGCTTTTTCTTTGTGCAACTTTGTTGATGAAGAATAGAATTAAAAAGTATGATTCAGTCTTAATTATTTGGATACAATTTTGAGTATGGCTAACCACATATATGATATGACAATCAGACATATGCTACAACTTTTTGAAAGCTCTATTTAGATTTTAGGTCCAGCATACATATAGTAATCATATTTCTAAAACTTTCCAGAACAATCTCATTGTTCTCATAAATGTATTTGGAATTGTCAAGTTACGTATTCTGATTTGTTTTTTATTTGAAAAATGTGAACACATAGTAGATTTGCTTTGGGCCAAATTAAATTTAGATTCCACCCCCAGTGTCTGCTGGATGGTGCAGAGAAGTCCACCTAAATCTAAGAATTCTTGTGGAAAAAGCACCAAAAATCTAACCCGCATGTTCATTGGGTCTGCACTATTAGGAAAATTCAGTTAGTCCTAGCTTCCTGTAATACTAAATGTGTTTTCAAATTGCAGTTGAATGCTCGCCCTAGATCTCAGAAGAAGCTCTGAATCTAAGGAGCTGTCTGTTCTCAAGATGTTGAAATCATGACTTGAAAAGAGAAAAAGAAAAAAAATTAAATTTTCTCCAAAAGGCAGAGAGCTCTGTCTCATGGTTTGGGGTCCTTGTACAATCTCCCTCAGGACCCATATGTGAAATGAGGACAATACGGAGACCTGCGTGTTCACATAATTGATCCACTTTCATCCACATAAAGGGATGAGAAAGTCTCAAATTATTAACAGTCCAGTGCTTTTACAGCTCCCACCTACCATGCACTTATCGCTTTCAGATTTCCCCTAATTGAATTACTGAGAGCAGACCAAATGACCTTAGTTGTCCAAGCACTATCTATCACTTTTTATTTTAAATGAAATACATTTTTAAAAGAAATACTCTCTCAATCCATTTCCCATCTTATGGTATTTCTATCCTTGGTGTCCTAATTTTTCTGTGACTATTCTTTTCAAGAAACAATTATTAACTTTCAACATATTCCGTGACCTTGTTTGGATAACTCTGTCCCCTCAGGTGACCTTGAAGCAAAAATTATAGAAGCATCAATTGACAAGTTCACCACCATCCAGCAAAGTATGAAAAGGGTAAGAGCTCTTCATTTCCCAGCACTGGCATTCATCATGGAAAGACACATAAAAAGAAAGGGCAAATTCCAATGACATGCATCCAATAAATTGGAGACTCTTGTCAGAGTAAACGCAAATTCAGCAGTTCATAATCACAATGCATAACATGGCTACATTACTTATTTTTTAACCCTCTAAACTGAGGCTGTTATTACTGGTCCTCTTATTTCTTTCTTTGCATCCTTGAAAATTCTAAGTTCTATCTCCTATGAGATTATATTTTGGATCCACTGCATTTCATCTTGACCATTAGTAGCAACTCTTTTTGTAATAGCATCCAATCAAGAATCATAGACACAAAACATGAAAGATGTCTTAGTTCCAAGTAGACGACTGTGTGAACAGAACTAGAGGAAAAATAAACTACCAAATTGTTTGTAGACTATTTTCAGTACAACAGACCCAGAATTTCTTTTAGTGATTTGCATGGCGCCTCATTCCCTTTAAGCTGAACATGAATTTCCTTGCCTGAATTGGAGTTAACTTCAAAACCAACATTCAAGATGAAACATCATTCCTACATTTGTTTATAGACTAAAGTGGTATAGTTCAATACAGGCTCTGTCAGTGTCGATAGTGTTCATACTATGTGATGTTCTCTATGAAATATGTTTGATTTTTTTTAAATAGTATGAATTTTCTAACCAAAGTGCATATAATAAGGTCAAACACATTTATGGATATTTCTATGCACAGTCAGGCTCTCCCACATCAATATTACATTCACCTCAGTGGAATATGTGAAGGAAAACAGGAGCATAGAATGGGTACTAGCCAAAAAAATCACATTTACAGGATTAAAGTCTAGCTCTCTAACTCTTATTAGTTCCATTAGACAGTCATGCGGACTCTCTAGGCCCTAATATCCTCATTTATAAAACGATTTCTAAAGTCACATGATCCTTTAGGTCTATGTGACTAAAAGTAAACACTAGATTAACAGCAGTATATTGCTCTTGCTTGTCCTAAAACAAAACAAAGCAAAGCAAAACAAAACAACAACAATAAAAGGCAACAAGAACACAGCTGGCTTTCACGTACACCTGAGAAGGTGCTGCATTTTCCATCTTTGCAATCCTACTTCTCCAAGCATTGTGAGAGTATTTATCAGAAGTGAGAAGCACTAAAGGGTTAACTCATGTTCTGATGCAAATTGCCCTATTTTTTTTTTAAGCTTTAGGTCTCTGAATCTCTTCATGGTTTATCTCTAGTGACCTAGACAATATTAAATTTGAACAGTTAACGATTTCTGGTACTGGACAGATCCAGATTAAAAGGCAGAATATTTTCTCCATCTAAAACAAAATTTTCCTTGGGATCATTCTCCAAATAATTGCCAGTTATGAAAGGATATTATTTCTGAAGAAAGATTCATAGAGGAAAACCCTTTCCAGCGCTTTTTCTTTTTTTCCGAAGTATGTTTTGTCTATTTGCCTTACCAACAAAGCAATAAAAGGATTTGATAATTTTCTTTTCTTGAATAACATGCTCCTATGACACTTCTGATCCTAAGGTACAGCCATGGGTTTCTGCTATTCATATTCACATCCTACCTTGAGTTTGCTGGATGCATGTTATGAAGCCAGTCCTCACCACATTCCACCATGAATGTTCATCACTTTCCCAGGCTAATTCGACCTTCTGCACTCCACACCTCTGAGGCAGTGCCCTTGTAATCTCACATGAGCTCTGGCATCTCTCCATACCCACGGACAATGGTGGACTCAAACTAAACCCACTAATAGGACTAAGGTCGACTGCTCATATAACACTACACTAGGAATGTCAAGGGCTTCCCTGTCTTGAAAACATAATTCCACTTTTCTCATTGATGTTTCAAAAGCCTTTAAGAGAAAAAAAGCATGTTGTGACTCAGTACACAGTTCCCTGGGAAACATAACATATGACCCCAAATCTGTATGACATAGCTAATTAATATCAAATCTTTTGCTGAGAATGGACATTATTAATAGGGAGCCCCACTGGCACCTTAAATGGGAAAGGGGCAATAAAAGGAGTGGAAGATAGAAAATATTTTGCTTCCTATGTGCTTCATTATCATTTGTAATATGATGATAATAATGTTCATCTCATGAGGTGGTTTAGCTAATTGATAACAATAAACAAACATCATTTATTGAGTCTTTCAATAGCCAGGGGTGGCATCAGTGGAAAGTGCTAGTAAGGACATCCAAAAAGACTCTCCTCCATAAAATCAAAGAGAATGCTGGCAAAAAAAAGTCAGAATCAACTTTTTTTATAACTCTAGAAATTAACCGAAGGACTTGCATCAATTCAGGGTGCACACACACACACCAACACACACAGTGAATCTTTTTTTTTTTTTTTGAGTTGGAGTCTCACTCCGTTGCCCAGACTGGAGTGCAGTGGCCGCTCCTGGCCACCGCAGCCTCGACCTCCTGGGCTCCAGCGATCCTTCCGCCTCAGCCTTCCAAGTAGCTGGAACTACAGGCGCGCGCTACCACGCCCAGCTAGTTTTTGATTTATTGTAGAGATGAGGTCTCACCAAGTTGCCCAGGCGGGTCTTGAACCCGCGGGCTCAGGCAATCCACTCATCTCAGTCTCCCAAGGCACGGGATTACAGGCTGAGCCACCGAGCCCGGCTGTCTATTTTTTTTTTTTAATGCATCCACATACACATAAAAAAATCAGAGACAATTATTTAAATTCCAGGTATCTGAAGCATGAATAACAGTTGAAACAAACAACTAAACAAAAAGCTTAACAGGAAAACATGACTAATGAGATGTC
>CAUYQG010293233.1:0-23765 GCA_963574415.1 Tarsius wallacei | reverse complement strand
GTCTGTCAGGGTAAGCACAGAAATCAGAAATCTAGGCACTCGGAGGGGTGATTTTGTGTCCACAGAATTTCATGACAAAAAACTGGGCCGGGCTCCTGGAAATCTTGGTTTTGGTCTCATTTGCCTTTCCTAGGAACCCTGTTTCAGTGTATTTTACAGAAGCGTTGGTCTGTGATACAGGGGCTAGAGACGGGGGGAAAATGCCTGGTCCCCTGATGCTGAGGTGCCCTGAGGCCACTGAGCTCCCTGGGGCCGTCTCCTCGTGCCACCGGCAGGCAGCCCCTCCGTGCCCACGTGCTGCCCCAAGCCTGGTGGCCCCAGACCACATGCGCCATGTCAGCCGGAGCCCGCAGCCAGGCACCATGCGTCTGCCTGCCAAGAAGCCCCTGCCTCACCTGCTCCCCCCACAGCCCTGCAGCCCCTGACGGCTGCTCCCTGCAAGTCTGCAGCGAGTCCCCCGACAAAAACCAAAAATGACAACCTGAACCTAGTTCCTGTCTCATAGTCCAGAAACGTGCCCAAGGGCACCCGGCATCAGCTGGCCTGTAACCCTCCGGCAGGCGACACACCACTGACTGAGATGGAATCCTTAGACACAGAGGACTGGATGGACAGCAGCCTCCCCTGGGTCCCCACCATGGCCTCGCTGGATCTGATCTAGGCCCAAGGGCTTCTAGGAGGCAGGTGGGGTAGGGCGGGGTGGGAACAGGTGGGCAGAGTATGAGGCGAGCTCTGCTGAGCCCCCCCTCAGGGCAGGTGTTAGTTGGGAAAAAGAAAAAAGGGGCCTAGAGTACTGGGATGCTCCAGAACATTCCAGGAGGCCAGTTGGCCCTGGCTGGATCCCCAGGGGCCAGCAGATGGGCAGGCAGCAGGTTGTCCCGCCCAGCCAGGCTGAGGGGACTGGGGATGAGGTGGGTGGCCGGGCCCTGCAGTCCCTCCATCCGAAAACTTCCTGTGTCCTCCGCGAGGCTGGTGGGCCGAGCCCTCGGGGTGTGGGGCTTCTGCCAGCGCCCTAGGTGTCAGCTCTGAGGGCAAGCATCCAGCCTCCAGGTCTGCCCTCCACCCCTCACCATCGGGAATTCCCAAGCCTCTTCCCCGCAGAAAGGCTGGGGAGCAAGGCTGCCCGGGTCCCGCGTCCTCCCTGCTCTCCTCGTTCAAGGGCCGGGACTTGTCGGAGCTGCCCGTGACCGCCGTGGGCTTGGGCTGCCCTGCCCTGGGCCTGCTCGTGCCCCCATGTGGTTCTGGGAAGGCAGGCGGCACCCTGAGGACGGGCCCCATGCCCACCCCCTTGCCGGCAGCTGCCACCAGGGGCTCTGGCACAGCCCAGGCAAGGCAGAGCCCCACCCCCCACGATGGCCTACGAGGGCAGAGCCTGCAGACCCGGGCCGGGGGTCCTTCCCTGCAGGAAAGTCCCTCGCCTGAGGCAGCCACATCCCCATGCTGACCGAGACGGCCGGTCACCTCCATGGGCGTGCAGTGAACCCCCTGGCCTGGCCGCAGGAAACGTACGACAGAGCCAATGGGGCAGGACACAGACACCTCCCAGCAGTCCCCTGCCCACGACAGAGATGCGGTGAGGTGAGAGGAGGCATGGGTTCCCATCCACATCTTCATCCAGACGGGGATGAGATGTTGGGGAGCAGAGCCCTAGGACGCGCCGGAGACCTCTCTCCAGAGGCTGCGGTCAGTTACGTGGTGTCATTCGGATCTTTTAAATGCTGTTTTGAAGACTATAAACTAGTTTTTCATAAATTAAAAATGCACTGTTTTGCTTATAAACATGTTCATCATAATAAATCAAGCAAATTCAGTAAAGTACAAAAAAGCAAATAAAATTCATTAGCCTACTGAACAGAAATACATGCAGTCATGCCGTTAACATTTGATCTATTCCTTCCAGTTATTCACACACACACACACACACACACACACACACACACACACACACACACACGCATGCGCCCGCACATAAAACTGAGATCATCCTGTAAACTTATATCTTGCCTTTTGGACAAACAATTTCACATTGTAACCACTTCCCAATGTCACTAAATGTGCCTTGACGTGCAACTTATTGGTAGCCTAATAGTCTGCCACATAGATTTGTCATTATGTAACCAGACCCCTGCTATTGAATGATATAGTTTGTTTCCTGTTGTTTACATTTAGAAGTAAGGCCATGACAGTGCTATTGTTCCTAAAACACACACAACTGTGATAACTGCTTTGTGATAGAGTTCTAGAAATGAGTGACAGGGATAGCTTGGTTTGTTGCTGTTTGTTTGTTTGACTCAGGGTCTCTCTCTGTCACCCAGACTGGAGTGCAGTGGCATGATCATGGCTCACCACAGCCTCGACCTCCTGGGCTCAGGCGATCCCTCTGCTCAGCCTCCTGAGCAGCTGGGACTATAGGCACGTCACCACGCCTGGCTTACTTTTTATTGTTTTGCAGAGACAAGGTCTTGCCGTGGTGCCCAGGCTGGTCTTGAACTCCTGGGCTCAAGCCGTCCTCCCGCCTCGGCCTCCCAAAGTGCTGGGATTACAGGTCTGAGCCGCCGTGCCCTGCCCATCAAGAACCTTTTCAAGGGCAGTGGTAAATATCGCTGCATTTCCTTAGAGAAAGGTATCTCTCCTGAATCTTTACCAGGGTCGGTGCTTTACAAATGGTATATTATTTTATTTCTCTGGTTAGTAGCAAAGTTAGATATTTTTCCATATGTGTTTTTCAGCCATTTGTGGTTTTTATTTTGTTCACTGCTTCCTCTCGTTGCCAATTTTGTTTTCCCCATGATTTATAGGTCTTCACGTATTAAGATATCTTTGTCATGCTGCAAATGTTTTTCCTGTTGGTTGTTTGCCTTTTAACTCTGTTTTTTGGCACAATTTTTGGATTTTAAATATTAGAATATGTCCATCCTCCCCTATGTAATTCCTTTCATTGGATTTATGCTTAGAAAGCCCCTTGACAACCAATATTTTCTGCTTGATGTATGTGGTTTAAATAGCTGAATACTGTGTTGGTTTATTTTATATGATAATTTAGTATTTATTAAATTTATGTCTGTCATGCATTTATTTATAATGCAAACACCATTCTGTTTTATCACAGGGTAGGTTATCTACAGGAGGTTTTCAGCTGTCCATTTTATTTGGCTGATCTGTCTGTTAATGCTTATGCAGACACAACGTTATTTTAATTATTTCCTCTTTGCAAGAGATTTAGAGTAAGTCTCTTTTTATTTGCTTGGCTTTCGAGATGGATCATAGGATCGTTTCATCACATTTCCAATTATTAATCGGGAAGAATCAGCATCTCAGTCATGCCCATCTTCCCCTGAGGATACCATGTACCTCTTTACTTACTGACACTTTTTTCCTATTGTTCACAACATGCAATTTTTTTCCTGTAATTCTTGTGTCTGTCTTGCTAGACTTTTCCGGGGATTGTGTGTTTTGGGGTTACTCTTGTACAGGGACATTTTCTCTCCCTGTTCCCCCTACTGCCGAGGCATTTTGGGTTCACACAGAAGTTACTGAGTTTTTCGTACAACTTTCTTATATTTGGCCATGTCACTAAACTCCTTTGTTAATTCTACAAGTTTTGCAATGGATTCTTTTGGGTTTTTCGGACACACAATTAAGAGCAAACAACTATAATTTCTCCGCTCTTCCCTGGTATTAGTTTCACGTCACACAAAACCGCGCGGAATTAGCCAGGCTCAGTGGCTCAGCCTGTAATCCCGCGCCTTGGGAGGCTGAGGTGAGTGGATTGCCTGAGCCCGCAGGTTCGAGACCCGCCTGGGCAACTTGGTGAGACCGCATCTCTACAATAAATCAAAAAATTAGCCGGGTGTGGTAGCGCGTACCTGTAGTTCCAGTTACTTGGAAGGCTGAGATGGAAGGATCGCCAGAGCCCAGCAGGTCAAGGCTGTGGTGGCCGGGAGCGGCCACTGTACTCCAGTCTGGGCAACTGAGTGACACGCCAACTCAAAAAAAAAAAAGATATGGTTCCAAGACCTACAACAGAGATGATATTTACACATTCATCACTCTGTATTTTATTGAGTTCTAAGGTCAAACAAACTTTTCAGATTTAGAATATAGTGTTTGAAATCATAATATTCTGGAGCTACAGAGGAAAATGGCTAAACAAGTAAGAGATTTATTTGCTATCATGTGCTCTTTGGATTTCCTCAGCCAAAATCATTGAATGTATCGATAACTGGAATCTTAGAGCAATAGGTCATTTTGTCCTTTGGGAAATGCTGTTTGTAACACTGACAGCCTCAGAGGCAGCATTATCAATTCTGGAAATAGGTGACACAGAGAAGATTCCATGGGTAAAAATCGCATAAACTTAGTGGCTTCAGCAGACAGTAGCTTGTCTGCGTTGTGGCGTAATGTGCCACATGCATTTAGCATGTCATACCCAAGGAGGGTCATCTGATCTTTAATAATACTAACCAGAGACATCCTATTCATCCCTGCAGCTCTCTCCTCTCAGTAAAGCAAAGCAAACTCTACATTAGGTATGTCCCTGAGAGATGTAGCCTTTTTGGTCCCTTCTGTTTGGGGGGAAACTTGCTACATTTCATCTATCTGCAATTTTCTCATGGATCCACCACAGAACTGAAGGCTGCACATATGAGCCATTCACAGGATACTGAAGAATCCCCGTTTTTGAGCAGGGTGCAGATTCATGGTAACGGTCTCCTCCACCCCAGCTACTGAACAGATTGGCTGCAAGTTTTGCAGAAACTGGAGTGTGATTCTTGCCCTTGTGATCTTGTTGGACATATGGAGAATGCGAGAATACTGCCTTCTCTCTGGAGGACCATGTGGCTTTGCACACATCAGTCACAGTGAGAGGTTCCAACAAGGTGTCATTAATTTCCCCACTGCTACTCTGAATGACATACTCAGTGTGGCCTCTCACTCTGTCACCATCTCTATGCTGACCTCCTAGTCATTAAACTTCTCGGTGACCACCTTGACCAGCTCCAGCCCCAGCTTATTTACCACTTTCTGGGCAGGTCCTGATGTGAGATGCAGGAGCAGGGAAGAGCAGCCACTGCCACTAGAAGATGAGGAGGAGGAGGAGAAGAAGGTGGGGAGATGGGTTGGGGCTGGAGGGAGGGAGGTCAGCTCTGGAAGAAATAGTCCTATTTCTGCCACATGCTACTTCACCTCATTCTCTTTCCATGTGAGCAAAGAAGAGAACTACAACACAAAAAGGGAAATACCCCAGCAATATATCAATAGAGCATATAAAATCACTAATATTAGAACTTTTTGGCCAGGCGTGGTGGCTCATGCCTGTAATTCCAACACTTCGGGAGACCCAGGCTGCAAGATTGTTTGAGTCCAGGAGTTTGAAACCAGCCAAGGCAACACAGTGAGAACTCATCTCAACAAAAAAATCAAAAAATTAGCCGAGTAAGGTGGCGTGCTCCTATAGTCCCAGCTATTTGGGAGACAGAAGTGGAAGACTCACCTGAGCCCAGGAGGTCGAGGTTGTGGTGAGTCATGATTGTGCCACTGCACTCCGGCCTAGGCAACAGAGGAAGACCCTGACTCGAAAAATAATAAGAACTTTTTGAAATTTCTCAAGCCATTGTAATTCCCCCATATGTTATGTTGGTCACTCCTTCTCTATGATTAGCATGAAAAGTTTGAAATAAAAAGGGCCTGTGGGTTTGGGTGGCCCATGCACTAAGAGCCTCAAGTTCATCAGTCACGTCCTTACGCTACTGCTGCCAGAGAAGGTGTCGACTTTGTTACATGGAAGCATCATGGTGTTGTACAATGAAGTGAGGGGCAGTTCTCCTAGTCAAGATCTCTACCATAAAGGGGCTCTTCTTGCCACAGAGACTACAGTGACAAGGCAGAGAAAGTTTACTGAAGTTGAGAACAGGCACCAGACGAAGCATCACACTGCGGAGGAATCACTTCTTAGTCAAAAAAAGCCACTCCCAGAAAAGCAAAAACAGTACAACCTCAACATTTTGCAAACATACTGGAGGAACAAGCCTCCATAGAAGTAGAATCAGAGGCCTCAAGGGCACCACCTACCAGGATTAATCCCAATAGAATGAAAAAACATGGGACAACTGGAAGAGGGGAGAGATTTTGCATACAGAAGACGTAATATGAACAGAACAGTTTCTGTGGTTCATGGCTGAGAGTTTTGTGTTGGTCAGCATGCTTTCAGCAGCAAAAAAACAACAGAACAACAAAAATCCAAATAGCTTAAATTGTGAGGAAATGCATTGGTCCACTAAACTGGAAGACCAGACATAGAGTGGTTCTGTCTCCATTTCCTTGACCTCCTCCAGGTCCTGGTTTTATCCTCAGATGGATAAAGAGCTAGCTTCACACTACATACATCTCTTCCTCTGAGCCTCTCTTAAATGTGAATAAATTTTTCCCAGAATTCCCCAGCAAACTTCCTCAAATTAAATCACATGCCCACTTCTGATCCAATCACTGCAGAGGAATAGAGGTTACTATAATTGCCTTAATAATTCAAGCCCTTCACTGGAGCTACAGACAATCCCCACGCAGTGGTGGAAGGGTATGTTGGATGTCGACTGAATACCATAAGGTCCACCATGGTTATCCAACAATGTTTTAGGAAGAACTAGAATTTGATGCAGGAACCCCACAACATAACCTCAAAAGTTTGAAACTTATGCTTGTGTTACCCAGGACTTTGGGGTTGCAAGTAACAGAAACACAATTCAGATCAGCTTCAACAAAACACAGAACTGATTGGTTCTCTGCATCTAAGAAAAGGCTAACCCTTTTCTTTGCCAACCCAAGGCAATATCCAAAGATGCAGCTGGTCCATGGTTGGAATAAGACCATGAATGCTCGAGGCTCTTCCCTCATCACTTGCTTTTGCTCCTCTTTGCATATTAGCATCACTCAGCTACATATCAGGAACTTGGCTGCTGACAGCTCCCAAGATTTACCTCTCAGCTTCAGCCACTGGAAAGAGACTAAAATCAAGATCTCTCTGATCCCAGGTCCAAAAATCCTTGGAAAAGTCTCATTGGCAGAGCTTGAGTTAAATGTCAATCCCTGGATGAATCAAATGGAGCTAGGGGTTGAGAGTCACCAGGTACTAAAATGGCAACTTCTGTTCTAATTCCAGGATGGAGGAAAAGGCAGTTCCTAGGAAAGGGATCCTGGGATTACAATCCACTCTAATAGTTATGCTCAGTTGTGTAATAAACCACATAGAGCTCTCATTTCAATAGAAGGGATCCTTCATTTGCAGAAATATTTTATAAAAATAACCCATCAAGTATTATTGTAGATAACAAATTGACTTTGACAAATTGCAGTCAAGATTGGCAAAGCACAAGTCCTCTTCTTATGTTTCTTTCTCTCAGGATAAAGGAAACTTTTGGCTTGTTTCAGGCACCAGGGAAGAGGAGAGCATTAGGGAGAATGTGTTATTTTCCACAATCCTGGGGACTAAAGCCCTCCCTTCCCACAAAATTGATGGCTAAGTTTTGAAGTTGTAAACTGGAGCAGGAGCTCATGAGAAAGGAAGAAGAGAATACCTCGGAGCTGACCCAGGTGAGAGGAGCTGGGCTTACACCTCGGAAGTCTGTTGGGCTATAGGTTGCTCTCTTGGTTAGGGTTCCTCCAAAAGCAGATCCTGAAAAAGATATGGGCAGAAGTACCTCTGGAGTGAGCGAGGATGGAGTGAGGGATCAGAGAATTATGATTAAATTGTGCAACTGGATATGTTAATAAGTACTTTGCTGCTACAGACAACTGTGGCTCAGTCCCACTGGGGACCCTCTGAGGGACTGTGTGGAGCACACTTCAGAACTTCCCCCCACCAAGGAGTAAAAACCTGGGATTCTTATCTACTCCAGAGGAAACCATGAAGCAGAAAGAATCACATGCTTGAGTTTGGAAGTCACTGGCATGATATGGGAACTCTCTACCCAAGTTACAAATGACCTGCAGCATGGGCCAAGAGAATATTTCAAGGGGACATTGACAGCATCTGCCACAATTCCCAGGAACCCATTCCTCAGGCAGACTCAACTTCCACACCTTCAACCACACTCCTCCTTTTCAGATGGCCCTGGTGTCCATTTCCTTGACCTCCTCCAGGTCCTGGTTTTATCCTCAGATGGATAAAGAGCTAGCTACAGTTCCCAGCCTTACACCACATACAGCATAACCCAGAGAAAGAAGAGAACGTCTCTTCCTCTGAGGCTCTCTTAAGTGTGAACAAATTTTTCCCAGAATCTCCCAGCAAATTTTCCTGGGGACTGAACCCCTCCCTTCCCACAATCAGCAGCAGAGGAGGAGTGGTTTCCTCACAGCATGCATTGGGCCTGCCTCTAACAATAGTTCTGGAAAGAATGAGACCCAACATATGCTGAGAACGTACAAGCCAGGTTCTGAACATACCTTGTTGCATGTTAATGATCAAAATTGCCCTATGATGTAGATAATATTATATGTATATATGTATATGTCTTATTTCAATATGTATGTATTTGGAAACTGTGACCTGGAAAGGGAGGTAAATTGGCCTGTCTCAAATGGCTAGGAAATGACACAGCCAAACCCCAAACCAAGCATGGTTAACTCTGAAACCTCACATCCTTTCCTCCTAATACAGAAAGTGAAGCCAGTACCTCTTCACCACCCAGGAAGAACATTTTTCTTAGATCAAGAGACCCAAGTTTAGAGAACTCCTGGGAAATTCAGAAAGCCCCAGTCCTCCCAGATCACAACGTGAAACAGACCTGATCATTTGCCAGGATGTCTTTTACTAATACTGAAATAGCCACCTATATCTTGCCTACATGTAAACCAATCCTTAATACACATCCACCTAACACAAAACCCTTCGCACATTAAGCCAGCTATTTTTGCTGCTTTGAATTTATGTAAGAAGGGACTGATGTGGAACAAACCACAGGGCAGAAACCTATGTTGGTTACCTCCCTCCAGGAAGACACTTCACAGGGTTGGGGATTAAAGGAATTCGGAAACTATTAAGTGGAAAAATGTTGCCTATAGGAAGAGCAAGTTTTACAGAGTCCATTTGACGTATAAGGCAGTGTTTTTCAGCCTGGGGATTGTGTTGCACCAAAGAACTGGATAATTTTATCAAAATCACCTGCAGATGATTTCCCCAATGAGCCTCTCTCTGGAGAAAACTCCTCCTTCCCTCTCTAGGCAACATGAACTGGGATTATTCTTTCATCTCCTGGAAGATACTGGATCTCACATTAAAATCCTTTACGCCACCCAAGAAGCTCCTAGCAACAACTACCAAGGTTTCATGTTACATCATGAGCAGTAAACTCATTCATTCATAGGCATTTCACTGTCTCCAGCCCTCCTCCTCTAAGCCCTATGAAAAGCACCCAGGATATGAATAGGAGAAAGTTCTAGTCCTTCCCTCCAAGAATCTGAACTGATGGAGGATTCCCATTTATTGCGTGTGCTAAATTAGACAACTCTCATGGTGACTGACACCATGTCTGACACATGTAGGTGCACAGTGAATGCTGGTTTCTTTTTTTTTCCCCTTAATAGTCTTCAAAACACTTTGATGGAAATTATCCTGTTGGTTTCTCAGAGCCTCCTCAAATCCAAATTGGAATGAGACAGAATCAAAGCAAATAACTAAGTACAAGAATCCTGTGAGTAGAGAAAGGCAGACATTATAAATCTCCTAGTTAGTGGAGGAAATTGCACCCATTTAAGCCATGGCGCAGCAAAGTGGTTAAGGGCATGGGCTATGGAGCCTGGGTTGGAACTCTGATTTCATTCCTTGGTTATAAATTCCTACTTTTCTTGTATTCAGAATTGAGCCCAATCTCTCACCCCTAAAGCATAATCTGGTTTCAGTAATCCCCCGCATTTCGCAGTAGTCCCCTTGGATAAAGTCTGCCTTACTGTTCTTTAACAAATGTCACAAACAATTTTTGCTTTAACTAAATATGTATCTATATACGTATGCATATAAATATGTATGTATTCACACATACAGACATGTAAATATATAGGTATATACACATACACACACGTATACACATCCTACCAGTTCAGTTTCTCTGAAGAACCCTGACTTATAAGAGAGCAATAAGACATCTCACCTCACTGAGTTGTTGTGAATAGCATGCTTAGAACAGTACCTGGCACAAAGGAAAGACCACGCTAAACGTCACCTAGTCAAGATCACTTGATTGCTGTCTGTGAGTTGCGACGAGTCCCAAGTGAGGACTTTGACACCACACCCCGTATTTCCTCTGCCCACTGCATAGAGGGTTGTGCCAATCTGTCCTAGCTTGCAGAGCTACTCAAATGAAAATGTGAATGCACGCTTTCTGCATTCCAGGCCGCCTACTTTGTCAGTCAATCCCACAAAATGGCTGGGTCCACTGCGTGGGTGCTGCCGATCCTACTAAAATCCATCATCCCATTCCTCCCTAAGGGCATCAGGGTTATTACTGTGGAGTTCCCTCAAGAATTTCCTCAAAGCTACTACCTTTGTTTAGCTTTAAACCAGATGGGGGAGTCTACTTTTCTATCAGGTGTCACCGACCTTAACAAATAGATTGTCGAGACCACAACGATAAAAAGTAATCTATTTAGAAAATAATGGAAATATTTTTAGCATTATATTTTGGTTTTATCTTGAGCAGTCAAAGAAGAGAGGTTGGGAAATGATAACAGAGGCTTGAGAAAGAAATGGGGTTTTGAGCCAGGCGCAGTGGCACTTTGGGAGGTGGAAATGAGAGGATTGCCTGAAGCCAGGGGTTCAAGACCAGCCTTGGCGAGACCTCATCTCTACAACAAATCAAAAAATTAGCCAGGCATGGTGGCACACACCTGTCGTCCCAGCTATTTGGAAGGATGAGATAGAAGGATTGCCTGAGTCCAGCAGGTCGAGGCTGCAGTAGACATGAATGTGCCACCGTACTCCAGCCTGGGCAACAGAGTGAGATTCCAACTCAAAAAAAAAAAAAAGGATATGGGGTTTTGGAATTTGCCAAAAACAAATACTGTTTGTTCTGACTGGGAGGGGATGGGAATCAGGGCAGGGATAAATGGAGCATAAGTCAGGAGATTTTTTAAAAGATAACATTGTCAAAAATTGTTCTAAAACATATTTTCACCCCTACTTAAAATCTGAAGGCACATTTTGTAGATAAAATGGGATTATTATCATGGGGCAAATATCCATCATGTGATTTTTTTTTTAAACATAATGCTCAAGATTATTGCTGCATTTTGGAAAATGTTAGTGCCTTCAGCAAAAGAAACCAAGAGAGTAAAGAGGCAACCCACAGAATGGGAAAAAATACTTGCAAACTACACAACGGTCAAAGACCTAACATCCAGGATCTACAAGGAGCTCAAAAAAATTGAAAGGAAAAAGACAGACAACCTCATTAAAAAGTGGGCAAAGGACTTGAATAGACACGTCTTAAAGAAAGACGTTCAAGCAACCAACGAACATATGAAAAAATGCTCAGCCTCACTAATCATCAGAGAAATGCAAATCAAAACTACAATGAGATACCACCTAACTCAGGTCAGGATGGCTATCATTAATAAGTCAAAAAACAACAGGTGCTGGCATGGCTGTAGAGAAAAGGGAACACTTATATACGTTGTTGGTGGGAATGCAAGCTAGTTCATCTCTGTGGAAAGTTGTATGGCCTTTTCTCAAAGAACTGAAAATTAAGCTTCCTTACGATCCAGCAATCCCTCTTCTGGAATTATACCCAGAGGAACATAAAATGCTCTACCAAAAATACCCCTGCACACATATGTTCATTACAGCACTATTCACAAACTAAAACATAGAACCAATCCATATGTCCATTGAAAGTGGACTGGATAAAGAAAATGTGGTATATATACATGATGGAATATTATTATGCAGCCATAAAAAATAAAATCATGTCCTTTGTAGCAACATGGATGTAGCTGAAGACCATCACACGAAGTGAACTATCACTGAAACAAAGATCCGAATACTGCATGTTCTCACTTGTAAGCAGACCCTGACTACTGGTCACATGAGCACAACTGTGGGATCAACAGAAGCTGGACACTGCTAGGGGTGGGAGGGAGGAGGGATGGAGGGCACGTAGCAACACACTGGGTATCAGGTACATTATCAGGGGAAGAGAGAACCCACTAGAAGTCCAAACTTCACCTGCATACAACTTACTTATGTAGTAAATCCTCACATGTACCCCACAACTCTAAAATAAAATAAAATAAAATTTTAGTGCTTTGGAATACTCTGTTCCTGCTGCTTGGAATGCTTTCCCCCTTACCAGGAAAACATTCATCAACACTCAGCTCAATGGTTACCTCTTCTGGAAAGGCTTTCCTGACCACCCTCAGAGGATTGATCACAATTGTCTCTCCCTTTGTGTACCCACAGCACTTTCTTTTCACTCCTCTGTCGTATACCCCGCAACTGAAAGGGCACACTTGTGTCCACCACCTAATTAGGAGCTTCTCTCACTTTTCTTACTGATCTTTGTACTGTCTTCAACACAGCACTGGCATGTAAGCTGTACTCCACATATATAACGTGAGAGGGCATGGATCACTGACTTTCAAATGAACTCACATGTTAAAGAAGTTAAGCCAAGGGCTGGATTTGAATCAGAAGCTGGAGGTAACTCATCCTTGCCTGGTTCCGTTGCAATAAATCACTCCAGGAGTAAATTATTACAAACACAAAACCAAAACCATGTCTTTGAGCAAGTCAGTGTGGCCTATTGACTGGGCTATCTGGCTTGTGCATCCCCAGACCTGCTGTTCTTTGCCTCCTTCTAGCAGGCTACTCTCTATGAACAGGCAGAATTATAATAATCTGTCCTTCAGAGCCTGTGGTTGCAGCAACTATGGTCAAAGTTTTGCTGATATAACAGCAAACTGTTACCGGTGGACCTTGTTTGGATCCTAATTCAGACACTCCACTGTAAAGAGACAGTTTTGAGACATTGAGATAAATCTAAAGAGTATTAAATACCTTGTAGTAAACAATATCAGTGAATTACTTCTAACTTGATTACATGTGATAATGGTATTATTTTTTAAATGCTTTTATTTAAGAAATATATACACAAGTATTTAGGGATGCAATGACATGTTGACAGAGATTTGCTTTAAAAGACTACAGCCAAGCCAGGTTCGGTGGCTCAACCTATAATCCCAGCACTTTGGGAGGCCGAGGCGAGAGAATTGCCTGAGCCCGTGGGTTCGAGACCCACCTGGGCAACTTGGCGAGACCTCATCTCTACAGTAAATCAAAAATCAGCCGGGCATGGTAACGCGTGCCTGTAGTTCTGACTACTTGGAAGGCTGAGGCAGAAGGATCACCAGAGGTCAAGGCTGTGGTGACTGGGAGCGTGCCACTGCCCTCCAGCCTGAGTGACAAAGTGAGACTCCAACTCAAAAAAATTTAATTTAATTTAAAAAAGACTATAGCCAAAAGAAAAAACAAGAGAAACAGAAAGGAAGGGTGGAGAAAGGGAGACAGAAAAGAAGGACGAAAGAAAAATGAAACAAACAAGGCATAATGTTGATCCTTATTTAATTTAGGATGGGTATTTTCTCTAGTTTTGTGAACGTTTGAACATTTTCATATTTTAAGATGTTTTTTAAAAGTCTTGCTGGGAAAAGGAATGAAAAGGAATTGATAACATTGATGTCAAACCATCTTTGGGTTCATTTCCTTCGCCTGCAGCTTCTCCCAGCCTTCTGAGAACCAGCTGCTGAGGGCTTGATTGGCCACAGACATGTGAACCTACTATGAACAGGATCCCCCAGGCAAGCTATTGCAAGTTCTCTTATTTTGGAAAATACTAACTTGTCTCTAACTAGCTCTGAATCTAGGCCTAAAACAGCCTCTTATCCAGGCAATAGGAGTCCTCTGTATGGTCTAATCTAGGACACTGTGGTTTGTATTTGTGCCTGTATTGACTAGGCTTACCCAAGTGGGTTAAATAGCATCATTTACTCCTGCGACAGGTAGGGGTCCATTCTCACCAGGAACTTCTTCCTATCACTTGCAGTATCCCTGTCATACTCACGACTTCATCCACACTCCATGGGCCAGAATCTTGCGACGTGATTCTTACATAACCACACTTTGATGAAACAGTGGTGATTTAGAAATGTAGTCTTTAACTGGGCAGCCATGTAAGAAGACAGTAACAAATGGGGGACAACCAGCTATTTCTGCCACCATGCCCAGGCAATAGAAGGTGTGTATTAGCATCTGTGCATACATTTATCCTGAGGACCACTTAGAAAGAGGTGGCTGGTCAAAGGCAAAAGTCAAGTTCCAGGGCCCCCTACAAAAATGTTATCTTAGAATTGTTACTGGTGGGGGCACATAACATTAATAAGGATACCTGGTCCCAAGCCAGGCAAAGTGAGGACCAATGGGAGGCCCAAATTTCACCTGTATGATGACCACTTATGTACCTAACCCTGAACTGTACCCCACATCTTAAATATATATATATTTAACAGAAAAAATAGTTCTTCAATTAAAAGAATAGAACTAAAATATTAAAAAAAAAAAAAAAAGAACTGTTACCAAGCAAATGGGCTCATTGTCCAATGCACATAGAAACCAGCTTTTGAGAAAAGAAAGGTTTATTTGCAAGGCAGCTCAGCAAAAAGACAGGAAACGCAGCTCAAATCTATCTACCCAATTAGGGGTCAGGGGCAAGTTTTAAGGGGTTGGAGGACAAGGTAAAGGACTTAGAAATGTTGGATGGCAGGGTCTGATTGGAGTGCTCCAAATTTGACCATTTACTGTAAGGTATGTTGTGGTGGATTTTAGCCCTGGAACTTCCGGGTCAACAAACCCCTTGCTTTTGAAAGGGTTCCAGTGTTTTCCAGTCATGCCCCAGTCTTCTTGGTTTCACAGGAATTGTTGGTTCCGGGTGTCATTAAAGGTCAAAGCTTTTTTTTAGTTGCACATGTCCAGGGTACATGACTCACACATACAGGGTAATTTGACATTCTGTTATCAACAGAGTAGGCCCAGTTTGGGCTGGTCCTGCGGTTATGATATCACTTCTATGCATGCTCTTTCCACTGGGCTTTCTGCTAATATCAGATGTGGGTCTACATTCTGCTCTTACCTCCATTAGGGGAAAGCTTGCCTGAGAATGGAAATAACACAGAGGAGAGAAAGACAAAGAGATGGAGAGACTGCATCCTGGTGGCATCATTAGAACCCATGGAGCTAGCCACACCAGGAACTAGAATGTTAAAATATGGAACCAAGAAATATACCTCCCCTTTTTCTTTCTTTCTTTTTTATTTGCGGGGGGAGGGTTTGGGGTCTCACTCTGTTGTCCAGGCTGGAGTGCAATGGCATAATCACAGCTCACTGCAACCTTGATCTCCTAGGCTCAAGCAATCCTCCCACCTCAGCTTCGCCAGTAGCTGGGACTACAGGCATGCACCATCATGTCCAGCTAATTTTTTGATTTATTGTAGAGATGAGGTCTCGCCAAGTTGCCCAGGCTGGTCTTGAATACCTGGCCTCAGGCAATCCTCTTGCCTCCGCTTCCCAAAGTTCTGGGATTACAGGTGTGAGTCACTGCGCCCAACCCCCTTTTTTCTTAAAAAACAACAAAGCACTGCTGTGACCTCTGTCACTGTAACATGTCATCTGCACAGTTGGAGGAGACTTGAGGGCAGGGAGCTCTGTAAAGGAAGGAAGATGGGAGGCACTCCAGACACTGCAGCTGTTGCCAAGAAGGGTAGGAAAAAAACACCAAGCACCTACTATGCACCCCCACTGTGGGGAGCTCTCATATCTCATATATTTCATATGTTATCTCTTATATATTACACATATAATATATATTATCAAATACATTACTTCATATCTCTCTCATACAACCTTTAGGTATACCTTACCATTCTCATTTTACAGAGGAGGGCACTAAGGCTTAGAGATATTAAGTAGCTTCTCCAAGGTCACACGGTTGAGAAGTGACAAAGCAGGTGTTAAAGGCCTGATCCCAACCCACCCTCCACCCCAAACACTGCCTTTAAATTCCTAGCTGGGCCCTCTTTCTTTCAGATTCCTGTCCCCTCCCATCTAAGCCCCTGCTGCTGACTGACAGCCTTTTTCAAGGTGCGAGGGGCCTGGAGACATAAGAGGCACGCTCCAAGTAGTACTGCCTCTTATGTCTCCAGGCCCCTCGCACCTTGAAAAAGGAAGAGATGGCTCTTTGGAAATAAACTCTTTGGAAATTAACTGGAAATGAATATCTCTAGGACACCCATGGAGAAGCGCAGGACCTCAGACACAGTGGTTTCAATCAACCTCTGTGGGGTAGACAGAGGTAATGTTATCCAGGGTAACCCAACCATCATCATCCAGTCACAGAGGCGAAATGGCAAAGCCAAGAGTTCTGAACCAGGTTCCAACGATCTAAGTACTGGTTCCAGCACATGCCCTGAGGCAAGTCAAGATCCATCTCTGGGCCTAGGTCTCCTCACTTATAAAGTCAAAGACAGGGCCTAGGAGTGCTGTAGGCTTCCTTCTGACTCATCAAACTCGGGACCCTGTGCTCTGAGAAACCAAAGATCTCAATGCAAGCTTGCGTCATCCTCAAGCGCCAGTTACTAGGTCAGCAGACGGTCAGGCTTCCTTGGGTAAGGAGCTCACCTCTTGGGGTTCATAATTTATTTTCCCAGCACAGAAGCCAAGTAGAATAGAAGAAACTAGGGTGCTCATTTATGGTTTCTATCACAGTGGAAAATTCCCTGAGCTTCTGCGATTCCTACCTGTGGTGATGTGAACACCCAATCCAGATCTAGGAAAACACCTGGACCAAACTGCCCCACTGAGCACATGGCTTCTTCCCCAGCCCTTTCTCACTCTCTCACTGGCACAGGCTGCCTCTTGCCTAACTCAATTTTCTCCACTAACTAAATGTCACACTTCCTGCAATCACCGAGAGATGCTCTCCAGGCAATCAGTACAGGAAATAATAAGGTCCTTCCCATCTCATACTATTCTCATGAGACACTGACTGTGAAGCTGGCTAAAACCAATGACAAATAACAGGGTTGCTATGAGGAAGTGTGAATGGGGCCTATGGCCCAAGTAGCAGCAATTATGAACAAAAGAAAATACTTGAAAGGAAGTAAACAGAGTCCTTCCCAGAAAGCAGAAGAGCCCATGACCCACATACAGCCCACAGTTGTGGTCTCCTATGCGAATATCTTTGTCTCTCTCTCTCTCTCTCTCCTTTTCTTTTCTTTCTTTTCTTTTTTTTTTTTTTTTTTAACTTGGAGTCTCACTTTGTCACCACATCCTTGAACTCCTGGGCTCAGGCAATCCTTCCACCTCAGCCTCCAAGTAGCTGGGACTACAGATGTGCACCACCACACCCAGCTAATTTTATTTTTTGTAGAGAAAAGGTCTCACTATGTTGTCTAGGCTGGTCTTGAACTCCTGGCCTCAAGCAATCCTCCCATGCTGGTCTCCCAAAGAGCTGGGATTACGAGCTGGGATTACAGGCATGAGCAACCATGCCCAGACCATTTCTTTATTTTATAGGAGATAATGACCAGTTACTTTGCGGGCTGCCACATTTCCTTTTGGAAAGTGGGAGAGTATAGGTATAAAAGCCAACCAAGATGTTGCCAGCTGGTATCCAATGATGAGAAAATACGTGTCCAGAGATGGACCTCGTGTCAACATAGAAAGTTATTCAAGTTAAAGCATTTCACATCTCTGAGCACTCTGGACCTACAGAATAACCTCGTGGAGTAAGAAAAGTATCAGTTCTTGGCTGTTTTAAAAGATAAGGCCGGGCACAGTGATTCAAGCATGTAATCCCAGCACTTTGGGAGGTCGAGGTGAGAGGATTGCCTGAGCCCAGGGGTTCGAGACTGGCCTGGGCAACTTAGTGAGACTTCATCTCTACAATATATCAAAAATAAATTAGCACGCGCCTGTAGTTTCGGCTACTTGGAAGGTTGAGGTGGAAGGATCGCCTGAGCTCAGCAAGTCGACACTGGGGTGGCTGTGAGCATGCCACTGCACTCCAGCCTGGGCAACAGAGTGAGACTCTGACTCAAAAAAAAAAAAAAAAAGATAAGGAAACTAAGACCCAAAGAGAACAAATGACTTGCCTGAGCTTGCTAAGTCTGTAAGCAATTACGGCTTCTATACCAGACTACTTCTATACCCTGATGGTTTTCAAGTTTGTTCTCATTGAAACAGAATAGAAAAGAAGGAGGCAGCATGAAAAACAGAGAGCATCACAGCTTTAAAAGATCAGCTACAGTATCCAAAACTGCTAGATTCCCACAGGACAGTAAGTCAGGAGCAATCTGAAGATGTAGAAATGTGCCCCCAAGTTTCCCAGGGCTCCCAATGTACCTGATTCTAAACACAGCATGACTGGCAGTGATGGGATGGCTAATGGTTAGAGGGAAGGGGAAACATTCTGAGCTCTAAGGACATGACCCATCACTAGTTGTGGCCACCCTCCTCCCCACTGGGACCTCCTCCCTATTAGGCCATTGGCTGATAGGTTCTTCCATTGAAATACAGACAATCAATCAGAGAGTTGGGTGCTGGAAAGAAACCCAAACATTCAACTCAACTCTTGTTTTATAGGTAAGAAAATTATAGCCCTAAAAAAAACAAGTGACTTGCCCAAGGTTGCATAGCCACTTGGGGACAAACTTAGGTTTCCTGATTGCGTTTCCAATTCCCTTTCCAAACTGTTGACTCCCTACTTTGCCTGTGTATTACTGAGCTAGACATGGTACCACAGGCCTCCTTCCTATCAAGAGACCCAACGGTCCTGAAGATGTATGTAATCTGTAAAGATGTGCAGCTCTTACCATTTGTTTTGTTTTTTGCTTTTCTTTAAAGTTACTCCCTCTCCTCCTCAGAATATCACCCCTGGAAGAGAAGAGTTGGATTAGTCCAAGCATAGAAACTATGCTCTCCGGGGATCTTTACTCCTTTCTGATCCTTGTGCTTCTTTCTGAAGCCACTTCATCACACCTGGGACTCTCTCTTCCCCTGTGATAAAGTGGCAAGACCTCTAAAATTCCTCCCTTCAACCTGGCTTCCGTAGCACTCTCCTCCAGATCCACCAGGTAAGACTGAATAGATGCAACCCCCAAAAGATTCCTCATCCTCCTTGTCAACTAGACGATAAAAACAGATCCTTTAGAGAAGGGAGTCCCCTAACTTCACCCTTCAGAGGCTGCCAAGACTTGTTCTGACTCAGGTGGACCCTGTTTTCAGATGCACCTTGGAATCCAGCCACCCCACATCACTCCTCATGGCCCCTCATGTTAAATCCCCCACACCTCTGTTTTTGTTCCCTTTGTCCTTCTTCTGCCTGACACATATCTGCTCATTTGCCAAGGCCCAGCTCAAGTATCTCCTCTTCTAGGTGCTGTGATGATCCAGGTCCCAGCAGGGTTCAGATGAAGAGATTTCATTTAATGGAAGCTTTACTCACAGAGGTAGGGCAGTGCTAAAAAAAAAATTAACGAAGGACAGGGAGGCCCCTAGACAGCAGCAAATGTGGGAAGTTATTACTATCCCAGGACTGAATGGAACAAGGAGAGGAAATGTTGTTACACGAGCCCTTTGAGAGCTGGAGGTGTGTGGGAGGGAGGGGGCTGTAAGCTAGCAGTATGTGCTATAGTCACAGGGAGGCTCAGTCATTGCTAGGCTAGGACACAGTGCTGAAGCAGGACCAGCCTGACTAGACCACTCTCTGAGGGAAATCTCTAGCTTCATGACCAGCAGTGAGTTTCTAGAGGTGCTCAATACTACGATCACTTTATGAATAAATTGACGCTAACCATGATCTCTCATTTCCTGCTGTGGATGAACCCAACCTGTCACCAGAGGACAACTGAGAACAGGCAGCAAGGTAAGCAGGATTCAACACCCCAGGACACAGAGCAGGGCAGAGAATGGATAGGGCTAGACAGAGACGATCTAGCATGATGCCGTCCCTGCTTCCCACCCCCACCACTAGCAGGCTTCCCCTGCTAGGTAAGTGTTCTAGGAACTCACTGGCATCAGTGTACCAGCTGGAGTTGTTAGGAGAGGCTGCATTCAGCTTCTGTGATTCTTTTTTTTTTTTTTAGATTCTTTCAGTGTGTTTGCCCATTTCATGATGGGTGATTCATGAGGGCACCAGCCCATACCACGCTGAGTGTTCAGCAGTTTTTGACCCAAAACAGCACTACTCCCATGTCCCACCCTCCCTATTCACCCAATCTCTCCTCGAGCAATTTTTTTTTCCCCCAGATGAAAAAAAGTCTTCAAAGGGAAATGTTTTGCTGAAGTGGAAAAAGTGAAACCAAAAAAAAGCAGAAGCACTAAAAGGCATCAAAACTGATGAGTTCAAAAACTGTTTTGAGCAGTGGGAAAAGTGTCTTAATAGGTGTATTGCATCAAGCAGAGAGTACTTTGAAGGTGACTGAAGTTTAAACATGTAAGAATAAATACACAATTTTTTATAAATAGCTTCTGGGGTTTTCTGGAGGTCTCCCCTCATATATTATATCTGTTAATCTTTACAAGCTTGAAAGGTGGTTATTACCACCAATTTACAAACGAGGGAATTGAGGTCAGAGAGGTTAACTAGCCTGACCCAAATCACACAACTAACCAATTATTGGTTGGTATTAGATTCCAGGTAAGTCTGAGTCTAGAGTCCATGTTTTTACTCACAACACTAGACTGAGGGTCAATATTTTACAGTAGAAAAGGCACCTCATGTAGAAAATATGAATGAAATGCATGAATGAAAAACAGATTCCTAGTTTTCAAAAGAAAAGGGTAAAAATCATAATACAGATTCCGCCCCTTACTCGCCTTTGTGGTGTGATCCAATAGTAAGCACAGCAGAGAGCGAGCCCAGAAACCTGAGTTCAAATGAGGTTCTGGGGGAAACTGACTTGACTTTAGCAACTAGCTTCTTAGTTCCATGGTGCCCTCTGGTGGTCAGTTTATGTCATGCGTGATTTTTCTTACCAAATTCAAGAATATCTTTAACAGAAGGGTCAGTCAGGGTCACACTTAGATAAGGCAGATTAAGTCTGTTTGGAAGCCATTCTATATTCCAGCCTCATGTCCCTTGACCTCATACTCCTTGTGACTGGAGTAGAAAGAGGACGAATTTTGGCATGAGGCTGACCTAAGATCAAGTACCAGCTCCACCTCTCAGAGAAATGTCCACCAAGGCCAGCTATCTTCCAAGAATGGGACTCACAGAGCACCAGGACGCTGCTAGAACTCTTGACTTCTGCCTCTGACCTTCCCTGTTAATAGTCAGAAGCACAATTGCATCACTGCACTGAGGGCTAATCAACCATGCCAGCCATATTCCTAAGATATCCAGATGATGGTGGCACTGGTGGTGTTAGTGGGGGCCCAGACTTGAGACTATAGTCCGACAGCGTAACAGGATTTGTTTCCCTTGAAATCAGAACTATGCATGGCATAAACTGCTTGAGGCTGGTATTGTTTTTGTTTTTTTCTAGAAGAGAGCAGTTGTTCAAGATGACACGTCCTGTGTAAGTATTAAGTTGTGGTAGAGGGGTGAGAAATCTTGTAGGACCTCCTGGAGGAAGTGACCTTGGAGCCTAGTCTTGAGTAGAAGTAAACCAAGTGAAGAGAAATTTGGAAACAAGGCGATTCCCACAAAGGTTCAACATGAGTAAAGCCAAAGGCCAACCAGGGGAAATAGCCAGTGTTACAAATTCTGCAGCACTAAGACAACACCAAGGTGTGTGTGGTAGAAGGTCAACAGGTTCCCCTCATGGTAACCTCTTATTGTATAGAGAGTACGACATGACTGTATTTTGCATTCTAGGTAATCACTCAACTGCTCTGATGGCTGTGATGGGGAGATGTCATGGGGTAAGATGGAAAGCAGTCAGGATGACAGAGGTTGTTTATTGTATTAGTACAGCAGAGACTCAACGGCTAGGGGAGTCTTGAGGGGGCCAAGAATTAGCACTTCTCTTCCCAACTGAGTACTGAACCAACCGGTAAACAGACAGGGGTCATTATTATTATTGACATAGGCTAGGTGGGTGATGTAGCTTTTATCTATGGACTGTAGTTCACTTATTTGTGTGGAACGCTAGAATTATTCAGATTTATCCATTAAACCACAGGCATTGCCAGAGCATCTCAGATTTCTTCACGTGGGGTCAGACACCTGTAAGACAGCAAAGAGCAGAGCAGAACATGCTCCCTGCAGGCAACTCAGTCCCAAGAGGAAAAGAGAGTTGGGGTGAGGATGCCAAGTTTCCTTCCCCTGTGTGTCATCCAATGAGTCACTGCATGTCTTCCGGGCAAGAATAAAGGGACAGAGAAAGGCTATGTGTGTTACATTAATTAATCTTTCGTGTAGAAAAAAACACCACAAAGAGAAAAGAAGCATTCCTCCCTGACATCAATTTTGTGTTGTTTTCACCCTCTGGCCTTAATCATTAAAGTTGTACAGCATCAGAACACAGTCCCTCATGAAGTCACTCCCAAATCCAACCACTGCTCCTTTGGTTATCTTCTTGGGATCACTGGAAGCAGTGTAGATTTTGCCCCAAAAGGCTCTGGAAGGAGTCAGAATAATACATTGAGGCAACTCCAAGGATTCTACAATTCTAAGTCTGAAAATTCACTCCACTTCCCACACCCAAAGTATGCCCCACCACAAGGTCTGTGATGGCCAATTTTAGGTGTCAACTTGACTGGATTAAGGAATACCTAGAAACCAGGTAAAGTATTATTTTCAGGTGTGTCTTTGAAGGTGTTTCCAGGAATTAGCATGTGAGTCTGAGTGAAATAGGTGAGAAAAAAATCCGCCCTCAAAGTGGGCAGGCACCAATTGGAAAAAGTCCCAAAAAAGAACAAAAACAGAGGAAAGCCAATATGTTGATCTCTCTCCTGGAACTGGGATACACTGTACCTCTCCTATCCTTGGACATGAGAACTCTAGGTGCCCAGCCTTTGGACTCCAGGACTTATTCTAGCAGCCCCTGGGTTCTCGGGCCTTTAGCCTTAGGGTAAGAATTATATCATCAGTTTCTCTTGTTCTGAGGTCTTCAGACTTGACCTGGCTACTGGCAGCCCCTGTTCTCCAACTTGCAGACAGCCTGTTGTGGGACTTCTCAGTTTCTATAATCGCATGAGCCAATTCCCTTAATAAATCCTCTCTCATATACATACCCTATTGGTTCTGTCTCCCTCAAAAATCCTGACTAATACATGGTCTAACCTGGCATATCAGAGCATTAAGACGCAAAAATAAAATGCTAACAACATAGAGATGCCTGAATCTAAACACAAACCCCTCCCAGTATCAAATTTACAGAGATGTAAAAATTAAATCTTGGAAATCAAAATCCAAAAATGTTAAACTTCTTATCATCTATAATTTGCAAATATTTTCTATGATTCTGTAATTTTGAATTAAGACCCAAAACTAAATTCTATTGTCTTTGTGAGTTTAAAGTCCAACATTCTTAAGTTAAAAATAAAAAACAACTTCCAGACTTCAAACTTTACTATAAGTCTACAGTAATCAAAACAGCCTGGTATTGGTACAAGAACAGGCACATAGACCAATGGAACAGGAGAGAGATTCCGGAAGCAAAGCCTCAATTCCTCAACCAACTCATCTTTGACAAAGCCTCCAACAACCACTGGGAAGAGG
>CAUYQG010293229.1:0-18300 GCA_963574415.1 Tarsius wallacei | reverse complement strand
AGATGTTCAAGGTCCACTATATGAGTGAGAACATGTGATACTCAGATCTTTGTTTCTGTGAGAGGTCACTCAGTATTATATATAGACTCTTGTTCCATCCAGGTTGCTGCGAAATAACATGAGCAGATTCTATTACATGGTTTAACATGAGTAAAGCCGATTATGATTTCAAATCAACGCTTAATAAATTAATGTTTGTATTAATAGACGGATATTCACACTCATTTTACAGTATGATTTCACCCAAATGTAGACGGGGAATGGATGTCTGTGGGTTTGTGAAGGTGAAACTGAACACTCAAACACATAGGTACCACCCAAGGCTGAATCCTGTAGACTTACCTGCTCTGAAAATGAAAGAAGGAGGAGGTTTCCACAAGAAAGCAAAATGTCTCTATAGAAGAAGAATAGAAACGTAAGAGATCCCATCTCTCAGTGAAGTTCTTTAAAGAAAAATAAGAAGAGAAATCAGAACCAAAAGTAGGAAAAAAAAGTGGACACTATAGTTAATGTCTTCCTCTGAATGCTCCTTCATCACTATTTAGAAATAATATTTGTCATGTTTTAATTATCAAAGTGTTATATGCTCATTTGTAAAAATCCTGGAAAATGCATTTAAAAGAAAATTTAAAACACCCCTAATTCCACAACACAATGCTAACCATTGTTAACATCCTGGGTTTTTCCCAAGGTTTTTCTTTCTGTCCACATGAGAATAAAATTGTAGACTTGCTATGTGAATTTGTGACCTGATCTTTTAAATTAAGGATATTATATTAGCATTTCTTATGTTATTTCAAAAGTTTAAACATAATAAAAATGGATAATATTCCAACTCAGAAATCCCATAATTTACTTAGCCACTTCCTTATAGTTTAATATTTAGATTGTCTCTGGTTTTCAAGGATTATAAATAATAATGTCAATGTAATTTTTGCATAAAGCTTTCGTTTTTCAACCTAGACTATTCACTTGGCAAATTCCTAGAAATAGCATTTGCTGAGTCAAAAACTAAAGATATTTTTGGGGCTCTTAATATGTGTTGTAAAACTGCTTATTAAAAGCACTATACTTATTAATATTCAACAGCACCATATAAGCCTGATCTCTTTCATTACAATGGGTTTTCAAACTTTTTTTAATGCTTGAGGTGGGTGCTATTTGGTCACTGCTTAGACTCAGACTTATATTTTATGAGGGGGACCCCCAAAAAAGCTGGAATTATCTTTTGGAGGGTGGGCCCCTTGTAGTACAGGCTTCCCCCACTACTATTCTAAGAACCCACCAGCATCAGTGTACCAGCTAGCATTGTTGTGAAAGGCTGCATTCGGTTTCAGTGAATTTTGCGGGGAGATTCTTTCAACATGTTTGCCCGTTTCGTGATGGGTGATTTACGAGTGCACTTGCCCACATCAGGCTGAGTGTTCAGTAGTTTTTGACCAAAAACAGCACGACCCCCGTACCCCAAACTTCCTATTCACCTGATCTTCCCCCAAGCAACTTTTTTGTGTTTCCCTGGATGAAAAAAAGTCCTCAAAGGGAAACTTTTTGCCAATGTGGAAGAGGTAAAACAAAAAATGACAGAAGCACTAAAAGTCATCAAAATTGACACATTCAAAAACTGTTTTGAGCAGTGGAAAAAGCACCTCCATAGGAGTATTGCATCAAATGGAGAGTACTTTGAAGATGACTGAAGTTTATACATGTAAGAGTAAATACACAATTTTTAATAAATAAGTTCCATTTTCTGGGGGGGTCCCCTTTGTATTGATTATAATTGAGGTTGAATCTTTCCATATGATTGTTAACCAGGCACTTTTTTATTTAGAACAGTTTGTTATTTCCCTTTACCTATTCATGTACTGAGTCTAACTTTTTGTCTATTTGCAATGTCTTTTATATAGTATATTAACATAACTTGTATTACATGTTATTTTAGTTTATTCATTTGAAAGTTTTTTAACAAGTACATACATTTTAAACCTTCTAAGTAGTTAAACTCATCAGTATAGCCTAATTTCCATTCATTTTAAGCTACTCCATCAGAAATGTGAGAAATATTTACTTTCATGGTCTTTTTATATTTTTGTTTAATTTTTATTTAATTCTTCAATCCATCTGGAATCTCTTCTGGCATATGATAAAGACTTAAATTAACATTCTCTGAATAGTTAACCAATTGTTCCAGTACCATTTATTTATTAAATGAGTATTATTAAAAGTATTTGAAGTTACAGTTTTACCTCTCAATATAGATTTTTTTACATGGCAACTTCTGATATATTCTCATTTTTATTATCTGCTATGTAATATATAATTATACTTTTCATTTCTTCTTTCACAAATAATTGCTTCTGGGGAATGTTTTAAAATTTCTCAGTGCTTAGAGTTTTTAATTAAAACATGTTTTCTTCATGTTTATTTGTATTTCTTAGACTCAGAGAATATGGTCTATAATAGTTCTGTGTCTTAATTTTTTTCGTTTCTACATTCCCTAAATTCTAAGATTCTGCTTCCAACTTTTTTTTTTCATTTTTTTTGAAACCAGAATACAATACATCTTACAATTGACACATATATTTAGTGATAGCTTTGGATTTTTTTTCACAAAACATTTTAGTAAATCAAAGATGTCTTACAGCATTTATTTGGGTCTCTTAGATCTGCCGAACATAGCTACAACATCCTTATTGATTTTATTCCCCTGTTCTCATCCTCTGCAACTGAACTTTTCAGATTTATTTTCACTAATTCAACTCTGCTGAATCCAAAATGCTTGACACCTCCTGCCTCTTGATTTTATTTGGAAGCTATGCCTTCCATCTTTTTCATCTTTGCTCATGTTAGCCTGTCCTGTCTCATGAATGTAAGCTAGATTTATAAAGGTTATGTCCTCTCAAAAGCATAAATCAGTTAGTGTCCTGTGTTTCTTAGGTTTCTTGCTGTAAATCTGCTTTGGAGTCAGACAACATCTAAGAGTGTTTAGAGACTTGGAGGTCCCCTTCTTGCAAACTACAGAACATTTTTTTTTTTTTTTTGAGTTGGAGTCTCACTCTGTCGCCCAGACTGGAGTGCAGTGGCCGCTCCCAGCCACCGCAGCCTCGACCCGCTGGGCTCCGGCGATCCTTCTGCCTCAGCCTTCCCAGTAGCTGGAACTACAGGCGCACACTACCACGCCCAGCTAATTTTTGATTTATTGTAGAGATGAGGTCTCGCCAAGTTGCCCAGGCGGGTCTCGAACCCTCGGGCTCAGGCAATCCACTCACCTCAGCCTCCCAAAGCGCGGGATTACAGGCTGAGCCACCGAGCCCGGCACTACAGAACATTTTATAGGCTCTGTGATATCCCACTGATTATACTTCCTGAAAGAGGTTAATCTATGTAGAACTGGAATGTAACAGGGTAGGAGCTGAACAGAGGTCTCTCAGAGACCCTCAGGAAAAGATACCTCATTCAGCCAAATCCTTTACTAAGAGGGCTCTGAGTCTGAAGTGTCAGAGTTCTCCTTGTGCAGATGGGACAATGTGACTATGAAGTAGAACACCATTCAATGCTCATGAATGGCAAGACATGCCAGGTGTTTAATGAGATTGCTGATGAACTCTGGTTGTTTAAAACAAGGTTTCCTGTGCCATGTGGCAAGAATTAGGCCTAATAGAGAGATAACGAGCCATGGCAAGATCACACCTGGCAGACAAAATGGAACTTCAGTCAGCGTCACTTCCTATAGTTCTGCCAAGCTGTTCCAATCCCAGGTAGGGTCAACTTTGCTGACTTAAGATGTATACATGTTGCTTCTAAATAAAGTATAACAACAACAACAACAAAAACATGGAAATTGCTAACAAAGCGGCACAGAAAAAAGATTTCCTATACTCATCATCTGAATGTGGGGAAAAACAAAATGTTTTATACATTTATTTTTTAGGTTTCTTATTCTAATATTTTACAATTAAAATTGGCAAGTTTAATGAATGATTTTTTAAGTTAAAAAGCATGAGTGGAATAATTTAAACGAAGAAAGTAGGAAAAAGTATGCTTTAAAACATTTTAAAGGTTTGCCCCAGGTTCATGGCATTATAAATCCACATCTTAAAATGAGTTGAATTGGGGACATTTATTTTATATTATTAAAGCTCCATCCTGTAATAGGGCAGGAAATAAAGCTGCTTCAAGTTAAAACACAAAATAGACCCAACTTGTAAAATATGCTAATGGTAACACAGTTTCACTGCCAACAGCAGGGCATACTTTCTGTCATTAAAATATTCTAGTGCTTAACATGGCTATTCAGATTGTAATGTCCACTGACACATTCTAACCTTGGTGTGTGCTGAAAATTCAAAACTCTTTTGTCTCTAACCTATCAATACTTCTCAAACATATTCTGGTGTCAGAATGTGGTGAAACATCATGGGGATGCTTTTACAAAGCCCCATGGACTACTAATAAATTAAACTTTAAATTACTGCACACATAAGTTTGAACTCACTTGAATACTATTTATATCATAGTTTAGTGTGGCAATGCAATCAGGGCCAAACACTTAAGAAGAAACATTTCATTGTAAAATGCTTTTCTGCTAATTAATTTTTTCTTGTAAGTTTGATATTTTTAAAGTTGCATTATTTAATTTTAGGAATGCAGTGCAGTATAGTAAAAAAAAAATGAATGTTTTTCTTTTGAGAAAGATCTAGATTTGAAATTGGCTTCACCATTGACTGGCTATATATCCTTGGCGAGATTATTAACTCCTCCAAGCTGCAATTTACTGATTAATAATATGAAATGACACTATTCACTTCAAAGGAATGTTGAGTTTGGGGTTTTTTTGTTGTTGTTTTAGTCTTGTTTCATATTTGTTACTTTTTTATTATGGGGGATTAAAATATACATAAAGGTAGACAGAAAAGTATAATGAACCTCAAGTAACTTCACCCAGCCCCACAATCTGCAACCCAAGTCCAATCCTGTTCCAGCCACTACATCGATCCCCAATATTTTGAACCAGAACAAAACATTATTTCATCAGTAAATATGTTCATGTGTATCTACAAAAGATATTTCTAACATATTCATAATACTGTTTCCACATCTCAGAAATTAACAATTGACAATAAAATAGTATTTTTCCTATTTTTTATAAAAGGCATAAATGGTATCATAGTTGGTTTTCTGTCTGTTCATTTGTTTCCATCGATATTTAAATAAAGTCAACACATTGAAATTGATTGACACATCTTTTCAGCATTATTTGCTAGTTTTGCTTCCCCATCTAGTCTTCTTTTTCCTTTGCAATTTATGAATATTTGTTGAAGATACTGGATTATTTGTAGTTTCCCACTGTCTGGATTTTGGTGGTTGCAAATCTATTGCTTAGTTTAATATGTTTCACAGTACACTGTATTCCTCAGAAACAAACAGCTGGATCTAGAGCCCTGATTTTTTTGGGGGGGAGCACAGAGGACAAGAATATTTCTTGTAGTACTGTGCTCTTCCATCAAGAAATATATATTTGGTTGTTTCTCTTTTGCGACTTTAATGGCTGTTGATATTCGATGCTTAATTCCAACAGTTCATCAGGATTGAAAATGATGACATTCTCATATGATCCCATCTTTATTAACTGAGACATTATTAACTAAATATTTGTTTAAATTATTTTTTTATTTTAAAGATGTGGAGTACAATTCAGGGTTAGGTATACAAATGTTATTATGCAGGAACCCTTGTAGATGAGGTGTGTCCCCGCCCCCAGCAGTTTCCCACTACTGATAATCCCTTTCTTATAGTGTTATAACAATTGTTCAAGGTCCACTTATAGATGACAACATGTGGTACTCGGTTCTTTGTTTCTGTGATAGATCACTCAGTATTATAGACTCTAAGTCCATCCAAGTTGCTGCAAAGTTCATAATATTGTCTTTCTTTATGGCTGATAATATTCCATGGTATATATATACCACACTTTTAAAATCCAGTCCTTTTTCAATGGGCAGCATGGTTGGTTCCATGTTTTTGCTATTGTGAATAATGCTGCAATAAACATGCATGTGCAGCTATCTTTTTCATTGAGTGCTTTGAGTTCCTCCAGGTATATTCCCAGAAGGGGGATTAAGCGAACAATTTTAGATCTTAGGAATCACCAAACTGTTTTCCACAGAGGTTGTACTAGTTTACACTCCCACCAACAGTGTAGAAGTATTCTCTTTTCCCCACATCCTCTCCAGCATCTGTTGTTTTTCGAGTTATTGATGATGGCCATTCTGACTGGAGTTAGGTGGTATCTCAGTGTGGTTTTAATTTGCATTTCTTTGATGATCAGTGAGGCTGAGCATTATTTTATATATCTGTTGGCTGCTCATATGTCTTCTTTTGAGAAATATCTGTTAATACCTTATGCCCACTTTGTAATAGGACTGTTTGGTTTTTTTTTTCTTTTCAGCATGTTTGAGTTCCTTGTAGATCCTGGATATTAGGCTTTTGTCAGATATACAGTTGGCAAATATTTTTTTCCCAGTCTGTGGGATGTTTCCCCGCTCTCTTGATGGTTTCTTTTGCTTTGCAGAAGCTTATCAGTTTGATTGGGTCCCATTTGTCTCCTTATCTCTTATGGCATGGGCACTTGAGGTTTTGATCAGGAATTGGTTGCCAGTTCCTATTTCCATAAGGGTGTCTCCTGCGTTTTCTAAGGTTCTTATAGTTTGAGGTTTTACATTTAGGCCTTTGATTCATTTAGAGTTTATTTTTTGTATATGGTGATGGGTAAGGGTCTTGTTTTAATCTTCTGCATGTGGCCAGCCAGTTTTCCCAGCACCATATACTGAATAGGTTCTCCTCTCCCCAGTGGTTGTTGGTGGAGGCTTCGAAGATGAGTTGGTTGAGAAATTGAGGTTTTGCTTCTGGAATCTCTACCCTGTTTCATTGGTCTATATGCCTGTTCTTGTACCAGTACCAGACTGTTTTGATTATTGTAGTCTTATAATAAAGTTTAAAGTCTGGAAGTACCTCCTGCTTTGTTTCTTTTGCTGAGGATTGTTTTGGCTATTTGTGTTTGTCTGCATTTCCATGTGAATTTCTGTATTGTTGTTTCCAGGTCTGAGAAGAATGATGCTGGTAATTTAATGGGTATTGAGTTAAATCTGAAGATTGCCTTGGGTAGGATGGACATCTTAACAGAAATATTTCTTAAAGATAACATTTTCTCATCTAGTATTGTCTGACCAGTCAGTGGTATAGTTCATATAGAAAAGACAGGACAAATGTTTAAGTCCCCCCTCTTTTTGTCTGCAATGTCATGAGTTGATTCCCTAGCACCCACCAACTTTAGTTAATACATTTTGGTATTATTATTAACTTAGGTATTTAAACATAGCTATAAATAAACATAATCTATAAATTATCTACAGCTTTTATCTTATCAATTCTCAGATTGTCTAATTTATATCCTTAAGAATCTCTCCAAGTTGACTCCTGAGTCCTTTTGATAAGACTCTGGCAGTCTTGACTACCAGATTAATTCCTTGCTACCTGTTAATTACATGATATTCCAAGCTAATTTTGCATATTTCCACCTCTAGACCTGGAGTAAGTTATTCTGTCATAGAATCCTGGTTCCTTTTAAGTGGGTAATGATACTTAGAGACCATGATCTGGGCACTAGATCATTGCTATTGAGTTTGCCTTTTGGTCTTGTTTTTACAGTGAAGAGTGTTGTTTTGTTTAAGATAAAACACTTTAGGAGTTTTTACAGATACTTACAGATTTTAATTTTAGGACTATAAAGTTTTTACTTAATTTCTTCTATCTTCTATCAGTATCCCCTTTCTCGCACATCAGGAATATGTGTTCTCAAGAAAACCAGAAATAAAACATTAGATGATCACATTTGTGTTGTTCCTTTGCTTTATCCTACATTACCACACAGCAGTCTCAGAATGTCAGTGTACAATCAACAATAAGATTACTGTAAGAAGTTTTACAATTTTATTTGTAGTTATTTTATCCTTGCGTATACCCACCTACAGCCAAATTAATGTACAGTAAAGTACTTGGAATAATTCTTCTCTATGTTATTTCCACCAACTAGAAAAATAGGGTTTTGTTTTGTTTTTGTAATTTTATTTTTAGAGATTTTTCTTTTGAAGTCTAATTTTGTTTTGAAAATATATAAAATATTTGCATGATCCCAAAGCCAGATGTATAAGAAGTGTATACAGAGAAGCTTAGCTTCTATCACTTCCCCCATACCTTGTTTTCTCCTTCCCTTACAATTAGCCTTTTTTTTTTTTAACTCTTCATAAATGTCACATCATCGTTGTACAGGGGTCATGCTAATCTTCTCTGTATTGATAATTTTAGTATATATGCTGCCGAAGCAAACACAGAAGATTGTTTTGAAGAGAAAGCTGTAATTATAATGCACGTGACACACCTGATATATAGTATTTCCTGTACATGAAGATTGCTTAATAAAGGGCAGCTATAATCTTAGTCTTGCTATAAAAATAAAAAGACTACTCCAATTTTAAGATTAGAGTTGCAGGAATTACTTTGAATACAATTTGATTTCACAACACTATATCCCACATCCAGCATGATGCCAGACACACTATGGAGAGTCAATCAACAATTGTTGAGGGTTGGATGGAATGAATGACGCTCCTTCATCCATACTGCTGTCAACACAGATGTCAAATAAAAAAGCTCTCCATTCAAGATATTATCATCTTTCATGGGAACAGCATGTTAAGAACTAGGTTTTTAAATAGAGCATAGTTTTATTTAACGTTCAGCTTCCTTACATAATAGCCCTAATATATGTATATACACGCTAATATATATGTTAAGGTAGCGTAAATCTAATAAAAGGTAACAATTTGAGTTAAAAATCTTGCCTTTTCTTAATCTGCAAGGAAAACTTACTCAATCATTTTGAACTTTGTCAAAAACTTGTTAGCATTAAATCCCAGAGGAAAGGGATTAAGAGAAGGATTCATCCAAATGGATTAGGAGTACTGTCTTTGTTGGTGGTCTGCCACATGGAATGAGTTGAAAATTGGAAGCAGAGCAAGCCAGTGACCAAAAACAAAGAACAATCTGATTCTCCAACCAAACCTTTGGATGAACAGTATTTGGAAGAGAATATTACTTCCTCGCAGTTGTAGGAAAAGAGTAGAAAACAGCAACAAACATATATACACACACACAAAAGAAACTCTTTATTATGACAAAGGAAAATTAGTATTTTTGAAGAACTTATTTTGTTCCTTAAAGCAAACTCAGAAATAACTATTTAATTAGAATTTATTCAAGTCTCATTACTCCTGGAAGTACTATTAGCTATCCTGTGTCCATAGGAACTGCAGAAAATTCACACAGGCTTGATCTACAATTGATCTGACTCCAGCCACAGAGATAAGACATAAATGTAAATAATTACAAACCCAGATGAAGTCTTAGGGACATAAGCAGAGATGACCAACTTCTACTCCAAAGAGTAGGAAGAAACTCCACGAGGCTGAAGACTTTCCTGCAGGCTACCTGGAGGAGACTGTACCTGAGATAGACATTGCAGGTAACACAGATAGATACTCAATGACTGATGGAATGGAAGACTGTTCCTTCAACCTACTGCTACTATCAGCACAGATATCAAATAAGAAAGGTCCCCGTTCAAGTTATAATCTTTCACAGGAACAGTATGAAAGAGTTTTATGTGACCCTGGCATGGGCAAAGATCAGAAGGGGAGTGACATGGAGTCTATTTTGGCCTGAGCATAGGGCATACAGAACAAAATGGTGGATATGGGAAGACAGGCAACCCGGGGCCAAGTTATGGAGAGGTTTTAATGTTTGTTGGGAGTTGAGCAATTGCAGAGAAGGAAAGACGAACCTACTTAAGGGTTTTGACAAGGGATATGGTCTTCAACAAGCAGATGTTCATTGTGTATTTATTATTTGCCAAGCCACGGAATACAATCTGGGACTATAATGACATGAAGACATAGACCCTGCCCCTAAGAGTTTCAGTCAGAGCCTAGTGAAACAGACAGAGGAGGAAATAATAGGAGCAGAAGAGAGGTGATTAATGTGATAACCTCAAAGGGAATGAGGGAAGACTTGACAGAGAAGGTACTCAGTTAGTTAAATCCAGCTCTGGGACGGGAGGTATATGTTATGTATGTTAATTTTCACATAACTCAAATATATTCATGTATGAAGCCACGTATTATTAACTTAGAAGTGGAAATCTGTCCAAAATAATCATGCATATGTGCATGTGCAGAATGATGAATGTAACTGAAACAGTTTCTGGGAAGAGGCAATATTAAGGACCATCAGTCACAGTTCTAGGCTATCACTGCTGACCTCGGGGACATGAAGAACAACAGAAATTGCTCCAAACTTCACATCCTGGATTGTTTTCTTGAAACAACATGATGTAGCATCCCACAGAATTTTTAATTTGGACAAATAAGTCACCCAGATCAGCACTAGAAATCCAAGGTGACCAAGTGCACTTTTTCACCACACCCACCTTACCCCTCGTCACTCCCTCCCTTGCCACCCATGAAGGTTACAGTGGGTTAAAATTCCATAGAAAAAAATTCCAAGATGCTTACAAAATGAAGAAGGGAAGGGGAAAGGAGGAAAGAAAAGGAAAGGAGGGGAGAAGGAAGGAAGGAAGGGGGAGGGAACGAGAAAGGGAGGGAGGAGGAGAGAGAGAGAAAAGAGAAAGGAAGGAAGAAAAGAAGAGAAAAGAAAAGAAGAGAAGCAGGGGGACCTAATCTCTTACATGGGCATTGTAGTAAAGGTAGGGACGATATCAGAGAAGACTTCTCTGAGGAAGTAACAACTGTGCTGAAGGATGAGTGTAAGAGTTAGACAGAGACAGCAGGGGAGAGGATCAGGGTATACAAAACAGAAGGAATGTTACAAACAAATAGGAAAATTTATGCAAAGACTTCAGTTAAGAAGAGCCACATGAAGGGAAAAGAAACAAGAAAGCTTCATAAATAACAGCTAGCCTAGAAATTCACTGGACTGTGATTCAGAAAGAGTGCCCTAATGGGCATCCCTAACAGTTACACACCTGTGCCCACTTGCCCATGGAATGTGCCAATAAGTGGACATTAAAGTCCAGGCTGGAAGGCAGGGTGGAAACTGGGACTGTCTTCATGCCAGGAAAACCAGGACAGTTGGCCACCCTGAAAAGGCTTACATAAGACTCAGATTAAGAGTTTTACCAAAGGTACTAAACATAATGACTAACACAACAGATACTTTGTTTCTTTTATTTTATTTATTTATTTTAAGAGATAGGGTTTCACTCTGTTACCCAAGCTAAAGTACAGTGATGCAATCAACTCGTGGGCTTAAGTGATCCTCCCACGTCAGCCTCTCAAGTAGCTAGGACTATAGGCATGCACCACCATACCTGGCTAATTATTTTATTGCTTATAGAGATGCCTACGCTGGTCTTGAACTCCTGGCCACAAGTTATCCTCCTCAGTCTCCCAACATGCTGGGATTACAGGCATGAGTCACTGCATCCAGCCCACAATAGATATTTTCAAGATACATCTCTATCTGGCCTCAGGCATTTATATGGTAGAGCCATTTTCCCCACAACTCCCCAAAGTCCAGACCCAAGAAACATGGTCCAGAGCATTAAAACCTCAAGCCTGAGCAAACAAAAATGTCCACAGAATGACCCAAGTCCTATGGATCCTTAGCAGCCAGGAACCTCTTTGCAAACTATGCCTGCACTTTTGTGATGTAGACCAGAATTGGCCAAACAAAAGGAAACATTTCCAAATAAGCCAATCAAAACATAATGCCTCAAATCCCTTGTGATAGGGAATAAATTCCATCATTGCTTCTACATCTAGCCCTTCCAAATTCAGTTTGGAGAGAATCAGTGAAGTCTTTTCTCGCCTGGCATGGCTGTCTCTTGACTGGCCAGCAAGTCAACCCACCTTTGTTTTGTAGCTCTGTTGATCTTTGTTTTATGCAATGACAAGAGAAAGAAATGAGATGTTTCCATCCAGGCCTCCACCCGCAATTACTCCCCATCCTTATGGCAAGTCTGTCAGTTCCGTTCTCTGCCCCAAGTCCTGCATTCTTCTAAGAACACAGGCACTAATAAAGCCCACTCCCTTCGCAATGCCTGAGGAGGACAGAGCACAACAGAATACAAGAATACAAGCCTGGCATTCATTTAAAGGAAACACACATTCAGTAACAGAGATGTTGTTTAGTAGAAGGGTCAAAATAAAGAACTGAAAACAAAGGAGATACTGAGGGTTCCCCCACTACATGAAGCTCTATTTCATGGCTGAGTGATCTTTTTTAGCAGAGCTCAAAAGGCCATCTAAGTATAAGGCAGGGAAAGCCATGGAGTTGCAGAGATGCAGATACAGGGCTCCATTGGGCTGGTGCTCCAGAGAAATTATGCCTAGAAGAAGGGAGAGAGACAACACTGATAGGAAAGACTACATGGGTAGAAGCCCAGAGATGCTCAAAGGTGGTTGATTGCCCAGGAGAAGCTGAGGGATGAGAGAACTGGACATCTCTTGGAGGTCAGAAAGTAGGCATACAGTAGAAGTGTGGAAAGGAGAATGTGAAGGGCCTGAGATTAGAGAGAGGCTGCAAGAATTTAGCCCTTTGCACTCTAATATCCCGTCTAAGGGGACATCGTAAATCTAGGAAACCACTCTGATGTCCCCTTTCAAGAGATTGCTGGTAATTATACAGGACAGACTTATGCCAATGCATTTTTTTAAATGTGCGTTTCCTTGAAGTTTTCCATTCAAATTGCATGAAAAAGCAAATGAAGCAAAAATATCAGCTGACATTACATAGAAAGAATGTGTGAAGTACTTTCACAGTGGTGCTGACACTTCTTTGTAACAGAAGGTAGTGATAAAGAGAGTTTGTATAAGAAAGACAGCTGTGGGTATACCCTGTGTATCATATGGCATAAGTGGAAGACAGATAAACAGTTACCTTAGCCTTAAAAGAAAGAGACTTTCAAAGTCAAAGGCAGATCATTACCACACATTAGAAAAATATAAGCCGGGCTTGGTGGCTCAGCCTGTAATCCACGCTTTGGGAGGCTGAGGTGAGTGGATTGCCTGAGCCCGCGGGTTCGAGACCCACCTGGGCAACTTGGCGAGACCTAATCTCTACAATAAATTTTAAAAAAATTAGCCGGGCGTGGTAGCGTGCGCCTGTAGTTCTGGCTACTTGGAAGGCTGATGCGGAAGGATTGCCGGAGCCCAGCAGGTCGAGGCTGCGGTGGCCGGGAGCAGCCACTGCACTCCAGTCTGGGCGACAGAGTGAGAATCCGACTCAAAAAAAAAAAAGAAAAATATAAGATATAAAATTTTGATTTTTTGTCATAAATAGTGTCAAAAATTTCATTTATTTATCATTACAATAAAATAATTGGTTCAATGCTATGCTATTTAATTTTTTTTTATAATCAGTATTTTTTATTATGATATTGTGGGGTACAGTTAAGGATTAGGTATACAAATATGCTTCATTAAGGCACCCTTGTTGATAAGAGGTGTCTCCCCGTCCCCAGACAGATATTGACTACCGTTAATCCCATCTCCCTTCCCCTCCCCTGCATAGTTTCCCATCTCTGTCAGTCATTTTCTTATAGTATCATGTTGGATGTTCAAAGTTCACTATATGAGTGAGAACATGTGATACTCAGATCTTTGTTTCTGTGAGAGGTCACTCAGTATTATAGATTCTAATTCCATCCAAGTTGCTGCGAAATTCATGATTTTGTTCTTTTTTATGGCTGTGTAGTATTCCATCATGTATAGAAGACAAACAAAAAGCTATTTAATTTTTAAAAAAAATTTTTAAAGATGTGGGGTACAATTCAGGATTAGGTATACAAGTAGTCATCACACAAGTAAAGTTTGGGCCTCCCTTTGGTCCCCACTTTGCCTGGTTTGAGATAAGGTACCCTTACTGATGTTGTGTCCTCTCCCCCAACCCCAGCAGTATATCGCTTACTGTCAGTCCCTTTCTTATAGTATTATGGTAAATGTTGCGGATCTGCTTATGAGTGAGAATATGTGGTACTCTGTTCTTTGTTTCTGTGATAGATCAGTGAGTATGATACACTAAATCCATCCAAGTTGCTGCAAAGTCCATATGGTTTTCCTTCCTGATGGCTATAATATTCCATTGTGGCATAAGATTCCATTGTGTATATATACCACATTTTTTTAACCAGTCCAGTTTTGATGGGCAACACAGTTGGCTCCGTGTTTTTGATACTGTGAATAGTGCCGAAATAAGCATGCATGTGCAGGTATCTTTTTTGTAGAATGATTTGAGTTTCTCCAGGTATATTCCCAGTAGGGGGATTGTTGCATCTTATGGAAGGTCAATGTCTAGTTATTTTAGAAATTGCCACACTGTTTTCCAAAGTGGTTGCACTAGTTTGCATTCTCATCAGCAGTGTAGAAGCGTTCCTTTTTCTCTACTGTTGCTGTTGTTGTTTTATTAATGATGACCATTCTTACTGGGGTTAGGTGGTATCTCAATGTGGTTTTGATTTGCATTTCTCTGATGATTAGTGAGGCTAAACATTTTTTCATGGGTTTGTTGGCTGCCTGTATATCTTCTTTTGAGAAGTGTCTATTCATGTCTTTTGCCCACTTTTTAATGGGGCTGTTTGTTTTTTTCTTTTCGGTATATGGTTCATTTTTCACTATTTTGTAAACTGTGGTTGAGTTGCTGGTAAGTAATCAGTGAGATGTCTCCAAGTGTGAATGGTTAATATTTCTAAGGCAGAGTAGTTTAAAGACTGGCAAGGTCTAGGCTGGACACTTGAAATGGATGACTGAAAAGGAATGTGGATTAAAGTCACTGGAGCCACAGAAAAACAAAAATTATGGGGATAGATTGAAGTTTGGGTAGTCTATAATCCTGGAACACTCCCTGGATCATGACAGGGTTTTGGAAGAAAGAGACAACCAGGCCATCAAGACTTTGGTGAATGCTCAGATCAGTTATCCAGATGGATGATGCGAGCCTCCAAGAAGGAAGAGCATTGAGAGAAGAGGACTGGCGTAGTGAGGACCTTAGCCACAGCTAAGGTCAACTTTCCACATTAGCCACAGGAAGCTTGGATGTGAGGCACGAGCAGCCTCCTTTGGTGAGGCCTGCAGAGGAGGCAGTGAGCCTGATCAAGGCCAGTTTTCAGTTGAAGCAGGAAGTGGTAAATCAGGATATGAAATTTTGTTGACCATGAGAGGGCAACAGAAAGTATTGGGAAGGGGGTCAATAATCAAAGGATAAAACAGGAGGAAGTATAGGAAAGCAAGGCATACAGGGATGGCTGGAGAAAGGACGTGGTGGAGAGGAGAGTCCAGTTATTTTCTTTCATCCAGAGATCGTGGGTGACAAAGTTGAGTTGATCAAAATGACCTACTCTCTCAAAGTGCTTGAAGACTTTGAGATTCTTTGAGTAGAAGCTGGTCTTAGAGAGAAGGGATGACCTGAGGATAGGCAGGAAGGGCCCTCTCAGGATGGGACCTGTCTCTCAACATTCTTGACTGTAGTGAGGGATTTTTAGGGGGAAGCTGTTTTTGTGTCTGTCTTAAACTTCCCTGCTGTGTACCCACCATTTAACCCAAATGGTGAAAATAACAAAAATCACATAGTAACCCAAATGTGAGTCTAGGAAGACAGCATTAGAAGAGGAAAATGTCTGCATAGTTCAAAAGCTGGATATTGAACCACTATTCACAGACATAATTCTTTTTGGCTGTTGTTGTTGTTGTTGTTGTTGTTTTTGAGTCAGAGTCTCACTCTGTCACCCCAGCTGGAGTGCAGTGGCACAAACATGGCTCACCACAGTCTCAACCTCCTGGGCTCAAGCAATCCTCCTACCTCAGTCTCCCAAATAGCTGGGACTACAGGCGTGCACCACCATGCCCAGCTGTTTTTTTTATTTTTTGTAGAGGCAAAGTCCCACTATGTTGCCCAGGCTGGCCTCGGTTTCCTGGGCTTAAGCAATACTCCCTCTTTGGCATCCTGAAGTGCTGGGATTACAGGAGTGATCCACCATGCCACGATTCACAGACATAATTATTTTATACTTGAGAAATAACTTATCTGTGAAAAGCTCAATGATAATGAAATTCAGAGTTCACCTGTACCAAAGTCAGTCAGAACAGCGTATATGGTTGCATGTGCAATGTTCTTGCATTTATTACGTGCCTGAAGTAGGAACAGAGTACACGTTATTAATTTGTTCTTGTCTTCTCCTGATGGACCATGAGCTTGCTTTTTGTTAGATCGCTAAATCTTTGGAATATTTAAGCAGCATAACTGCATTTGACCAAGATTACTCACTAACAAAGGAATGAACTATTCAAACTCAGATGGCTTGCTGCTTAAAAACATTATATTCACAGGCCAGAAACAACATGGAAACTCTCCTGTGTGGAGAACATGTAAGTGGCTCGTTTTGATCAGTGAAGAAGATGACAATACCCCGCAGACCCAAGGGCTATGTCCATCTTCCTTTACCAGAAATTTCAGAAGTTGGTATACACTTTCCAAGCTAAAAACTATTACATAAATAACTTGGACACATCAAGTAATATTTCTCAGGCCTGCCAACAGTTTAACCACAATGAAGCTCCTGGCCAAGATATTCATGAAAAGTTCAGAAGAAGTTACTTTGAGCAAGATGTACTCACAGCAAACAGATTTCTTCTCCTTAGAAAGAATGCATAAATCAATAGTTAAATAAGGAAAATGAAAAATAGGTTTGTCATAATAGTATAAGAAAAAAGACATTTAAGTTTAGAAATAAGACTATACAAAGACTTCATTATTAATATATTATTGTTATTACTAGTGTTAAAAATTCATTCAAACATTTCTCTCATACTTTTCCTACCCACAGATTAGATGTAAAAATGTCTTAACTGAGCTTAAGGGCAAAGAACAGGCACTTGGCTTTGCTACTGCCTGGCTGTATGATCTTGGACAAGACACTGTTACTCTCTGGGTCTCAGATTCCTCACCTGAAAAACCAGAATCCCTACGCTTCCTTTCAACTCTTATATGCTATGATTCCAGATTCCTGCCAAGGCTGTACATCCAGTCCTCTGCCTCCCTGGCAATGGAAATAATAAAGAAAATACAACTTGGAGAGGCATTTTGAAACAAGAAATCATACAAACAGGCAGTCAATGACATCCAAGGAAGAAAAAAAAAAAGAGTTAACTATGATGTCATGAGGCCTTAGGATTTTACACAGAATTTTACCAGCACAAATTTTTACAAATATAGACAGATTCATACCAGAATCTGGATGTGACCTTAAGAAAGTAACTATAATTCCTAAAAGTGATGGCTATTTAAGGTTGAGGAGAAGAGTTGGAAGAGATACTAGAAGTTAGATCTTAAGGGTTAAAAACTGAGTAAAAGAAAGCAGGAGATGGCAAGAATTTAAAAATCAGGTGGTCACTGAAAGCAATGGTGGATAAGAGCATAGGTAAAAGCATCTTAATCTGGAAAAAATCCTGACTCCACATAAATGTGGTCAGAAAGAGACAAAACAAATGCTAAATGAGTCAGGGGCTCCTTCCCTGGCATCTATAGAGGAGAAATAAGTTTATAGGGGAGAAGGGATGGTAGAGTATAAACAGTTATAAAAGGCCCTCATGCGGTCCAACGTGAGATCAGGGTAGTTCTCTTATAAATGACTCCAAGTTTATATTGGTGGGATTTAGCCTCACTTAATTTTAGGAAAATCAGAATTCACTACTTACTGAATACCCCGCCTTGTACTTTATGCTTGGAATCCAAGTTATTAACCTTTTCCCTGCCTTTCAGTGCCTTGTAGCCTAAGAGTGGCAAGGACAGCATTACACCAACATGTACACACGTAAAGACAATCTACAGACTGTAGAAAAATGTGCATGAGGCACTAATTTCTTTTTTTTTTCTTTTATTTTTTTTATTATTCAATATTTTTTATTATGATATTGTGGGGTACAGTTAAGGGTTAGGTATACAAACATGCCTCGTTCAGGCACCCTTGTTGATAAGAACTGTCTCCCCATCCCCAGACAGATATTTACTACCATTAATCCCATCACCCTACCCCCCCCACATAGTTTCCCACCACTGTCAGTCATTTTCTTGTGGTAATACGTTGGATGATCAAGGTCTACTATATGAGTGAGAACATGTGATACTCAGTTTTTTGTTTCTGTGAGAGGTCACTCAGTATTATAGACTCTAGTT
>CAUYQG010293226.1:0-11014 GCA_963574415.1 Tarsius wallacei | reverse complement strand
AGTCCCTGTCAGTGGAACATGCCAAACAGTAAAGGAGGGAAGTGGGCCTTCAGCTCCTGAACTCATTCTGATGGTCTCAGGGTCCGCAACCCGCCTGAATTTCTAAAGCTCAGGCGAGTCTCAACGCTGGCTCCCTACATGTCAGCAAGTATGTGTGTGTGTGTGTGTGTGTGTGTGTGTGTGTGTGTGTGTGCACGTGTATGCACCATAAACACATCTGCATGCATACGCACATGTATGCCTGTTTTTTTTTCCTAGTTCAATCCAGCTGCCAAGTACAAGCACACAATCAGCTAAGCGTTTGATTTAGCTGGAGTTGAGGTTTTATCAGACTACCACGACAAAGTAAGGAGAGGGTCAATGGAGTTGAGGATGCAGGGAAGGATATTTTAATTATTGGCAATAAAAATGTTTTCCAACATTCTATTAAGAATATTTTCAAATAAACAGGAAAATTGAAAGAGCAGTCCCCCCACTTTTCCTCCTATGACACTGACTTTTTGAAGAGACCAGGCTAGTTATCTTATAGGATATCCCACACTCTGAACTTCTTTATTTATTTCATCATGGAGTCATTTAATATATTCCTCTATTTCCTGTGTTTCTTATAAACTGAAAATTCAGTCCAACGGCTCCATTAAATTGGGGTTATACATTTTTGCAGTAACACTTCATCAGTAGTACTAGGCACTTCATGCTTCCTCACATCAGGAGACGAATAATGGGTTGTCCCACTGGCAGTAATGCTAAATTTGATCACTTGGTTTGGGTGGTTACAGTCAGGTCTCTCTGTAATAAAGACTCTTTCTTGCAGTTACCTATAACTTAAGCTGGATAAGTAAAATTATTAGAGGGGCAAAGGACAGTGAAAGGTGATAGGATTGATGGAACATGAGTCTCGAGCACAGAATAGGTCCCCACAAGGCAAGTGTTTTTAAGCGTTTGGCACCAATTATTCCATTAATGGCCTCCCCCATATTTCCAGCACTTATCACTGTTGAATCTGGCCACAGGTGTGTGAGATGTTTAACCTACGAACTGAGGTGGCTTCCTCCTTACCACCTAAGAGCTTACTTCCTGGTTGCTTTTCATTTTGAATAGACAATGTAGATTTGCCATCTTTGGGGATGTCTTTTGACTTCGGTCATGTTTAAAGAGGAGTAATGGCCCTAGTGTCCAGACACCTTACACTGCCTACTGTCCCTTCTGAGCTTGGGGACTCTGTTGGTCTCTCCTCAGTGGCGGGAAATTCTCAATCTCCCCAACAGTCCGTGCAACATTTGCTTCCAGCAATGCTGCAAGCTGGCCTGCAAGGTGGAGCCAGGCCTGCCTTGACTGGAGGGGCTCCGGACAGAGGTGCCTAATTCTTCACCAACCTTCTCTTATTTACTTTCCTGATTTACACTGGTTAGATAAATCCAGCCTAATTTTGATGCGTGATCTTGTTTTAAGTAGCTCTTTGGTGGTCCATCATACTTCCGTTGCTGTATCACTTCTGTCTGATTGGTTTTGTCCCTTGTCATGTCTGAGCCTCAGACTCAAAATAGCTGAGATTTTGGCGCCCCCTAAGGGACACATGAATTTTAAAAGTTAGCTCTTATTAACTAGCAACCATTTAGTTGGGTGTATGTTTGGCATTTCTTATTCTCTTATTCAAATTAATGAGCATTCCTTAATCAAAATGGACAAGCCAATATGATTAACTCAGTCTACTAAAAGCCCTAGGGGTCATAACAGAAAATAGTGTTCCGTTTATTCTCTAAATACTTACAATTTTTAGATACAAGTTTGTGAACAAAGAATACTTACTTTCTGCCTTAATTATAGAATTAAGTAGGAGAAGGCAAGAAAAGCTAGAGTTTTCAAATATTTTAATAAGTAAGAATGTCAGTCCTCCCTATAGCATGATTTTTCTATATAGGACAAGATTTGAACTGTCAGTCAGATTAATTCCCTGGAATTCCAATTGAAGTATCTGTGATTTGTTTTTGTTTTTGTGCTAGGAAGAGAAAAACGTATCCAAACTTAAGATTATGTGGCGAATATTATCTGGAATCAAATCAAGAGAATATTTGACTTAACAGATAGTGTTTTAATTTGAAAATAGTGTTTGTCCTAAAATAAATATCAAGTAAATAAATAACTTATATAATAATAATTCTGTTCCCATTTTTTGGCACAACCATTATTTCAGGGGCTTGCTTTTAAACTTTAAGTCGGACTGTGGAATATTTCACAAATGAGAGTCTGATTAATATTGCCCACAGCCTAATCCACTCAGCCAGAGCAGTACTCGTTTGGCCCAGAGTCTTCTCTGGTAATGTGCTTTAGCTGGCGTTAACTGAACAGCCTCACTAAGGCAAAGGCATCTTTTAGGTGCCAAGTGTCAACTTTGAGAGGGAGGAGCAAAAGGCAGGACAGTCTCTCCAGCCTGGTTTGAGAACCAGTTGCATATACAACAGTAGCCACTCCAATCTTTGAGGGTTGTGTGTTCTGAAAACCTCCACAGGAGAATTTACAGTGGAGAAACAAAATTTCCAGGAGAAGTAGGGAGGAAGGACCAAAGTTATAGTAAATATATACAGATCTGTAAAATTGTAAATATCAAGTTCACCAAAATTAATGAAAAAAACATTATCTGAAATTAAGATAATAACAATGACTTGGTATATACTATCCTGAATTTGCACTTTTGAACATCATGCAAATTGCACTAATGACTCATTTTATATCATGAGAGAGCCCTGTGGCCTTGGAAACCTTGATGAGTCATGATGGAACTCAGAGCCCTAAGATGGTGTTTCTTACCACCAAAGGAAACCTTCCATGCCAGCCCAGCCAGGCCCAGGGCCAGAAGAAGTGTCCACAGAAATCTTTAAGCCCAGACTGATACTGCACCAGAGGGGCCAGGCCTGATTACAGACTGGAGTTGAGTGATACTAAGAAAAATGGCCGATTCCAAACTAACAAAGCAAGATTTCAATAATTCCAGCAATTCCAGTTTCTGTAACTTACTTTTGCAGAGGGTGGCACTGTCTGGAGTGGAGCTGGACAGTTCCTGGGAGGCTGAAGGCTTTCCTGACTCTGGTGGTATGCAACTTCTTAACAGTCTATGGCTGTGACCCCACTAGTGGGTAGTATTGTGGTGACTTGAGATTAGAGAAAAAAGAAAAAAAGGAATGGTGTGTGTGTGTGTATGTGTGTGTGTGTGTGTTTATCTTTTATGATGTTCATCAGAGAGTTAGTAGGCAGAAATGTTTCACTGAAACAGGATACTCTCATGCTAACAGAAACACTTCTTAAACCTGAATACTAGAAATCATGCACTGCATTTGGACCAACATACATTTGTCAAGAGAGCCACCACATAGTCAAAATGCATCATTATGAGTTCTCCTGACTTTTAAGAATTAACACCAAAGTTTGCTTTCTTTTCAGGTCCTCAAGCATGTTCCATGTAATGAAGCACAGTCACTATGTCTCCCGATTCGGCAGCAAACTTGGGTTGCAGTGCATTGGTATGCATGAGAACGGCATCATATTTAACAATAATACAGACCTCTGGAAAGTAACTCGACCTTTCTTTATGAAAGGTAAGCAGGTTCCCGGCTACATTATTATTATTATTATTTTTGTCTACAAGTGTGCCTTTTTTTGAAATTGTATTTTATATTTTACTGCATAACACTTTCGAAATGATGATAATAGGAGAAAGGGTTAGCATCTTTCTACTTTTACTCTATAGCAGACACTGTTCTGAGCACTTGATATTTTTATCCCACAGTAACCCCATGTGGCTAATGCTGTTACAGATGAGAAAACTAAGGCATAAAGAGGTTAAGTAACTTGCCCAAGGTCTCAACACTGGGAAACAGTGGCCCAGGATACAAGCCCAGGGCCTCCATTTTTTCCATCACAACAAATTATTTTCTCCCTGTTGATGTGCAAAGCAATTTCATGGACATAAAGAAGAGATGAGGGCTGTATAGTTAGGGTCATTTCAATTAAGAACGTAGTGTGTCAGTCATATTTGTGACTTAAATATGGTCAAACAGTATGTTTGCTAAATATTTGACAGCCTAGATGTTTTAGCAGAAAGCAGTGTGTAAATGAAATTGGAGAATTTTAGAGCTGAGAAGAGCAGTCTCATATACACTCTGAGTTGTATAATTGAGAAAATAAAATCTCAGAGAGGTTGTAGTTTTCACCCAGACAACATAGTAAGCAATGGCTGAGCCAAGACCCAGCTCCAGCCAAGGACTTCCCCCATTACCATATCGTGCTGGAAATGAAGCTGCTGGGGATATACATGGCAAACTCTTGACATTAGTTTGCATCAAGCCTCAAGAAAGATAATCATGTCCTGGAAGCCTTGTCAGTGATGGAATCTGGGGCTAGATGGTTTTAGGTCTGGCCCTCTCCATCCATGTTCTTCCCTCCAACCAGCCTGGGCAGAGAACCTAGCCACCTTCCACGTGGCTGCTAAGATGGGGCGAGCTATACCGGTGCCTGTGCCCACTGAATGTTGAGCCCACTCTACAGAGCTGCCCTTCACCAAGACTCAGCACAACTCTTCATGTAGACCCCAATTCTATTGACCCTATTGCTGCCGTAACAAGTTACCACAAACTAAGTGGCTTAATATAACACACTTATTATCTTATAGTTCTGACATGAGCTAAAATCAAGGCATCAGCAAGGCTATGTTCCTTTCTGGAGGCTCTTGGGAGAATCTCTTTCCTTGCTTTTTCTATCTTCTATGGTCCACCTACATTTCTTGGCTTGTGGCCATATATCCTCCAGCTTCAAAGCCAGCAACAGTGGGGGGTTAAGTACTTTTTACAGCATGTCTCTCTGACCCTTCTTCTATCTCACATCTCTTTTTGACTTTGACCTCAGCTGAGATAGCTTCCTTGCTTTTAAGACTCATGATTATGTTGATCCCACCCAGACAACCCACAACAATTTTATCACAAAGTCCTCCACCTTAATTATCTCTGTGAAGACTCTTTTCTCATGTAAGGTAACATGTTAATAGGCTCTGGGGATTAGGACCCAGACATCTTTAGGGAGCTAGTATTTTGTCTACCACTCGTGTTGGGCAGATCAATCTCCCTATGCTTTACAAAACTGCAGAATGAAATAATGGAAAAAATATCAAACTTAGTGTTACAGGTGATGGGTTCAACTCCCAGCACTGCAACTAGCTACAAGTTGGGCGAGTTGCTTCGCCTTAATGAACTTCAGTTCTCTTATCCACAGAGGGTGATAAATGTTATAAAACTTACACTCTAGAGCTATTGGGAATAACAAATGAAATAACACTCTAAGATTCCGTAGGAATGTTTTATTTTACTTATCATTTAGCTCGGGTGTATGAGGACATTTTGGTGATTTCTAAAACTTGCACTTTACACATATAATCTACAATTAAACAGAAAACACCTTAGGTCAAATAGTTAGGATCTAATTTGAATAATCCCTTAGTAATATCCTGTCATTTTTGTTTTGTTTTGTTTTTTTGAGTTGGAGTCTCACTCTTGTCACCCAGACTGGAGCGCAGTGGCCGGTCCCAGCCACCGCAGCCTCGACCTGCTGGGCTCCGGCGATCCTTCCGCCTCAGCCTTCCAAGTAGCTGGAACTACAGATGTGCGCTATCATGCCCAGCTAATTTTTTGATTTATTGTAGAGATGAGGTCTTGCCAAATTGGCCAGGCGGGTCTCGAGCCCACGGGCTCAGGCAATCCACTCACTTCGGCCTCCCAAAGCACTGGGATTACAGGCTGAGCCACCGAGCCCGGCTCATTTGTTAAAATATAAAATAAATGTGACCCTGGCCAAATCCAAGTCATCTTTAGAGGGAAATATATACAATAAACATGAAAAATTCCAGATTTGTGATTTATGACCACAAGTACTAAAAGCTTCATTTGCAATCTCACAAATGACTTGCCAGAGCATGATAAAAGTTTAATTTTTAATAGTTTATCTAAAATAATATTTATTCATTCATCCATTCATTCATTCATTCTTAAACATAAAGGTAGTGCATGCTTATAGAAAATTAGGAGAACACAGAAAAGCATTAAGAATATGAAAATTTCCACCGAATTATTAAATTAAAAATCGTGGACAATTAAGCTCCAACATTAAAACCAAAATAGCCTGATTGTGTGCGTCTGTGCCCTGGATTTCGTGATGGCTGATTCTCTAATGTGTACCCTGCAGCTTTGTCAGGCCCTGGCCTTATTCAGATGATGGCAATCTGTGTGGAATCCTCCAAAAAACATCTGGACAGGTTGGAGGAGGTGACTGATCCGTCAGGCTTCGTGGACGTGTTGACCCTCATGCGACACATCATGCTGGACACCTCTAACAAGCTCTTCTTGGGAATCCCCTTGGATGGTACTGAGATTTTTATTCTCATGATTTAGACATTCTGCCCTTTATTGAACAAGGGGCTGGGCGAGATTGCAGACTAAAGTCAACACATGCCATTTTATATATTGCTCATGTTTAAACATTTCTAAACGTCCCTAAGTTTTTTTCTCTAGTATTTCTGCTTTGTTCACTTATATATTTCCATAATGCAGGGGCCACCTTCTATTTCTTTTGTATCTCTCCTCTTTTCTCTAGGAAATTGTATTCTACCCACAGTTGAAGCTTAGAAAATGTGATCGGTTCATTTGGTCATAACATATCCTACCACCAATCAAGCTGATATATTTGCCATTTCCAACCATTCTTTAGGATATGATATATACATACATATACACACATATACACCCCTCCTTCAGAGCTACTAAAGATGAAAACTTTGACAGTTTATATAATAAAAATCACAACAATGCCACTGTTGTTGATGGAAATAATGGTGATAGCTCCCTTTAGTGTAGCATCTCTTATGTGTCAAGCAGTATCAAAAAATTGCTTTACATATATGTTTGCCACTTAATATTTCTAACAATCCTAACAAGATCTCTCACTCAAAATCTACTTTCCTCACTATGATGCAGAAATGAATATTAAAATGTGCACATAACTCTACCATCACCAAAAAAACCCAAACATTACTCATAGGAGTAGTTTGGTGGTTACCAGAGACTGGGAAGGGTAGGAAAGGGAGGGAGGATGAAGAGAAGTGAACAAAAATACAGGCAGATAGAACAAATAAGACCTAGCATTCAACAAATCAGTAAAGTGACTATAGAAAACAATAATCTATTGTCTATTTCAAAATAGCTAGTAGAGAATAATTTGAATGTTTCCAGCATAAAGAGAAGATAAATGTTTAAGGTGAGGAATATCCCAATTACCCTGACTTAATTATCATTCATTATATGAATGTATCAAAATATCACATATATCCCCAAATATGTATGTATATAATGTATCAGTTTAGAAAGTATTAATCATTTACATGAATTTCTTTCTACTATTGACATTAAGTATGCCCAGTTTAATGTTATTTTTCCTGAATTAATTTACAACAGTGTTGAGTCATACATTCATTCAACAAATATTTATTGATTGCCTATTTTATGCTAAGCACTATTTGTTTTAGGTTCTGGGGATAGAGCAGTGAACAAGACAGAGAAAGTTCTTGCTTTCAGAGAACTTACATTCCAGTGGGGGATGTGGACACGAAAATAAGTCAATATTTAATAATATATTAGACAATAATAATTGCCTTGAAGAAAAAACAAACCAGGGTAAGAGGACAGAAAGTGAAGAAGGGAGTCACTTAGAAGTAGGCATGGATGCCATGGAGAGGGTGATCAGAAAAGGCCTCTATGGAGAAGACATTTGAACTTAGCCTGAAGGAAGACATTTGAACTTAGCCTGAAGGAAGTCAGGCCACGAGCCATGCACAGTTCTGAGAGAAGAATACTCCAGGCAGGGGAACCATGCACACTTTTAACACTCGCCAGAACAATTTGGACAAATAGACTAGCTGTAAGCCCTCCCTTTCTCCTCTCCAGCTCTCATTGCCTCGTTTTCCCTCCTCTAACTACTCCTTACAAGAGCTGTAGAAACTTCATCTGATTGCCATTTGGATGGGAGGCCCCATTCACTTGAATTTCTAGTCACTCTCTTACCTGATCTTCTTGCAGACAGGGACTCTAGTCCCAGTGTGCCTGTTCTACAGACGTCACTTCTAAAGTTGACAATCACATATTTCACAAGTCTGGGCTTCTTGGTCCCCCCCTCTAGCCTTGAATTGTAAATCTCTCTATTGCTTTAAGGATCCAGACTTTGATGCTGGAGAACCGTATAACCCACACAGAGTTATGCTGATTTCCTTTTTCACAGGGTCCTGGTTAAACTCCCAAAGTTCCTAAGGTACCCAGTGTAACAAAGAGAAAACGACATCACCCTGAGGTCAGACAGGGCCTAAGGCCCTGCCTGCCACACTGACCGGATGTTGTTGGGCGAGTTTCTTGATTTCTGTGAATTGCGGTCCCTTCAACTCAAAATGATGACACCACCACTTTTCTGCAAGATTGGATTAAATTACAAATCTCTTTCACAAAGCACCTAACATGATGACTGGTATTTAACAGCTGAAAATAAATGTCAGTTCTCTTCCTTTTTGCATATTGACCTGGCATAATTTGAAAAAAAAAAAATTTTCCCCCCTCTAGTATTCTGGTTTTTGTTTTGCTTTGCTTTGCTTTTATTAGAGACAGGAGCTCTGTCAACCAGGCTGGAGCACAGTGGTGCAATTATTATAGCTCACAGCTGCCTCAAACACCTGGGCTCAAGTGATCCTCCTGCCTCAGCCTCCCGAGAAGTTGTGACTACAGGCATGCACTACCACACCTGGCTAATTTTTAAATTTTTTGTAGAGTCGGGGGTCTCGCTATGTTGCCCAGGCTAGTCTCAAACTCCTGGCCTCAAGCGATCCTCCTACCTTGGTCTCCCAAAGTGCTAGAGTACCATGCTCAACCAGTATTCTGTTTAATTAAAAGGCATTCATTAAAAGCCAACTTTGCATGAGGCTCAGGACAGGGCATTAAAGAAACTAAGATGAATTCTACATTCTGGACTGAATAGAAATAAATATGAAATCTATGTGATGAGTACTATGGGAAACAATGAAGAAAGCACTATGAAGTGAGAACATGGTTAGGAGCCACTAATTAGGTGTACAATCTAAGTAGATTGTCCATGAATGCCCTGCTTACCAACACCAAATGAAGTTCATGTGTGGCTGTCAGTTGCCACACAGGCTGTGCTTTTTGCTCCCCCAGGTGCCGAGTCAAGGCCATAACATAATTACTAGTCCCCTTTGTCCGAAAAAACAGGGGAGTTGGAGGCTCTGCCTAAGGGGGATATGTAAGATTCTAAGCAGTGTCTCAACACAAACTTGAAAGCTGGCAACTCCCTGGTTAACTTGACAGTTTCGATGACAAGCAGAATAAATTAGTACTCAATTTGTCTGGTGGCATTCATGTGCCTAAAACATTCGACTGAAAGTAAAACCTTGGCCAGCTTAGAACCCCAGGCTGGTAGGAGAACCTACAGGGAATGTTCTCTGCTCCGGGGATTTTTCTTAAGCTCACATTTTGTTCAACAGCTCTGTTCTTTTTTTTCCCCCCCCCCAGAAAAAGCTATTGTGGTTAAAATCCAGGGTTATTTTGATGCGTGGCAAGCTCTCCTTCTCAAACCAGACATCTTCTTTAAGATTTCTTGGCTCTACAAAAAGTATGAAAAGTCTGTGTAAGTAACATAACTTTGGAAGATTTATGAGTACAATTGGTTGGGGTTTTTTTTTTCCTCGTGTCTTTGCTGTTTTTGTTGGCCTCTTCAGTAAGTTTTTTCCTCTCTAGATCCCACAAGGGAGCTGTTGATTAAGTTGCTGATGAAATAGTTCTCATAGCAATTTGAAGGCATTTGGCCAAACCAAAGAGTAAAAGAAGGCTTTGGCCTGGCAGCTTATTAGCACAAAGACTGAGTGTGTGGTCTAAGACATTCATCTCTAGAACTAGGACACTGTAGTATATTTTGAGTTGAAGAGAAAGGTTAATGAATCCTATCATTAATATCTACCAAAACTCTCTTTGCATAACAGGGAAACTGGAAATACAAAATTAATTTATAGTTGTATTTTTTCTGAATGAATTTAACATAATTCAACTTGTAAGAATTAACAGTAGTCTCAAAAGAATTTTTTCATAATGAGTATAATAAATGTCAATAAAATGTGCAGTTTTTATTGTTGGTTTTAGTTATAGATCTTGTGTTTTGAGGGTCCTGAAACTATCATTAAATGGCTTTGTCCTGGTTTTCAACTAGTCCAGTAGAAAATCGGACAAATGCACAATGGTCTACAGATGAATCCATGGGTTTTTAAAGTGTTCATTAGTAACTCATCACTAAACATTGCTACCTCTCACTTCCAGCGGAAAGCCCATGGGATCCAGAGGCAGACAGTCCTGCTTCATATCCCATCTCTACCATTTAGTAACTAAATGGTCTTGAGAAGTTATTTAAAATAAAATCTAACCTACTTTCTGGAATGGAGGTATAGGTTAATGAGGTCATGTAGGCAAGCATAGAGCATGGCACCTAATGGGGACTAAATGTGTTAGTTGTCCCTTCCACATGTTTATATCTTGCTCAGATGTCCCTGACCATCTTAAGTTCTCCTTCTTTAAAAGTTCCCAAACTTGTCTGAAGACCCATCTTTATTCTATTTGAGGATTTAAAGTTCAATCCTATTAGTTTCTAAAGAGGAAGACAACTTGATGTCGCCTTATATATTCTTGATGAGTATGAGGTGAATGTTGTAGACACTTGGTTCTTTGTATATTTCATTTCCTTTCCACCAGAGCGTATCGTGACTTGAATCAATTAAATGAAGGACTTGTAGCCGGGCTCGGTGGCTCAGCTTGTAATCCCACGCCTTTGGGAGGCTGAGGTGAGTGGATTGCCTGAGCCCGCGGGTTCGAGACCCGCCTGGGCAAGCGAGACCTCATCTCTACAATAAATCAAAAAATCAGCCGGGCCA
>CAUYQG010293208.1:0-41246 GCA_963574415.1 Tarsius wallacei | reverse complement strand
CTCAAAAAAAAAAAAAAAAAGAATTATCTAGGTCCTTATTACAAATACATATACCTGGGCCTTATTCCGGGCCAACTGAATCAGGTTTTCTCATACTGGGGCAACTGTATTTTTAATAAACTGGATGTTTATGACATACAGCCAAATTTGGGAACTATCGATGGATGATGACTTCCAGATTCTCACAGCTCTAAAGATTGTTTTCTTGTTTCTGTTCCTTCTATCATGGTTTTTCCTGGTTATGCTACTGGATATCATGTTAAACAAAACAAAACGAGCAATAAATAACCAAGACTGTGGTTTAATCATCTTTATACCCCCCCAGCAGGTAGTAGGCACTCGCTAAATATTTGAAGAGTGAATCAATGGTGATTAAATAGTGAATGTTATTTCATGTGGCTCCCAATCACCCAAGGATAGAGAAATATAAAGAGAAAATATTTTAAACTTTTATCTGATAACATCTTGTACTCCCTGTGCAACTTCATACTTCAATAATGCATTATGAGAATGAGGTTACTACATACTTCAATAATGCATTATGAGAATGAGGTTAGTGCATATGGAGAGACCCAATAGGAAGGTGGCTGAGAGTCTCCTGGTTTTAGACTGTCCCCCAGTATATCCCAATGGCAGTGGCAACTGAAAGGGGCTCATGATTCAGCAGGAGCTGGTTTTCTTCTCCTTGACTTTTCCAGGTCCAGAAAAAGCCATATCCTGATTGGATGACAGATGTCCTTGGGGCCATGCTGCAGGTCTTGGAACCTGAAAAGCCTACCTTAGGTTTCTGGGGAGCTCCAGGAGGTGGGAAGAGACACTCATCATCTGTTAGCAGTTACCAGCAAATTTGCCAACAGCGGGTATTAGCTGAGCCAAGTGTCCCTTTGCAGCAGGTGCCCCCAGGACATCTGATACGCCCTCTTGTGATCCCACAGTCCTTCTTCCCAGTCCTTCTTCTTCGCCCTACCGACCACCCCTTGAGCCTCCCAAGCTCAGATACTGTCCGCTGGCCTTGGGAGGTACCGGCTCAGGATGAAATCTGTCACAGGAGTGGGCAACTTAGCCAGTGGGAGGTAAAGCAGCTTGGCATCCAGTCCAGGGTTGTAGCGGACGCGGGGGCTCCGGGAAACAACGGCATGCTCCATGCTGTTGACGACATCTCTGATTCTCGGCTCTGCCAGCTGCATCATGTTTTTTAACTTGTCAGTATCTGTTTGAGAAATGGGGTGGGGGGAGTGGGGAAGGAAATGCTCTGTTATTTCTTTATAAAAGACATTTCCTTCCGAATTCCATCCAAGCTCCCTTTGCAACAGATTTCCTGATCTAACATTTCAGGCACTTCCACGTGGTCCCTTATGCAAACACCCACTTATAAGGTTATTATAAATAATCTTATTTCTCTTCCTGAACTCAGCAACTGTGCACTAAATTCCTACCACTGCTTTAGACTAGCAACGAGAACTGTGCACAATTCTCCTTGTAACTGCACCGCTTATTAGTTATATGACCTTGAACTTGAACTTTCGTTATCTGTGAAACGAAGATAATAATACCTGCCCTGGAGAATAAGAAAGATGATTAATAGTAGGTAGCTAGTGGAAGAGGACAGAGTGGAAAACATACACAAAAAAGCACAAAAAATTGGAAGGAAACAAATAAAAGCATTGTCTGACTGGTGGGATTCCTAGCTACTGGGGGCTTTTCCCCTCCTTCTTTTCTCAAATAATCTAAGGTACAGAAAGGCGCCTGGCCTGGCTCTGACAAACATGGAAGTTGTCCTGTTTGCATGGTGCACACAGGTGTGGAGACGGCCACAGAGCACCTGAGTGGGACAAGTCTGCCAAAGCTCCCAAGAGAAACAGGCCATACAGTGCACTTATGGGGCCTTCATCTGCACCTTGCCCCAGGACTCTGTGATAGGGAGATCATCCTTCCATGAGAGGCCCAAGGACTTCAGAGAAAATGGTGCCTGAGAGTCAGCCTTCCCTGATGAAGGATGAAGACTTGAAAATAGAGCAGGAGGCCGGGCTCGGTGGCTCAGCCTGTAATCCCAGAACTCTGGGAGGCTGAGGTGAGGGGATTGCCTGAGCCCGCGGGTTTGAGACCAGCCCGGGCAACATGGCAAGACCTCGTCTCTACAATAAAATGAAAATAGCTGGGCATGGTAGCGCACGTCTGTGGTTCCGGCTACTCAGAATGCTGAGGTGGAAGGATTGCTGGAGCCCAGAAGATCGATGCTTGGGTGGCCGTGAGTGTGTGTGCCACTGCACTCCAGCCTGGGCGAAGGAGTGAGACTCCAATTAAAAAAAAAAAGACAACAGAGCAGGAGCAAAAGCTGCCCTGACTTTGAGAATGGTTTAGGCAGGCAGGGAATTCACCCCCTTGGGGCCAGGGCAGGGTCACCTAAGTACCCTTCATCCCAGACCTTTTCTGTTTCCTGGAGAGAAAACTGCTGCAGGAAAAAGGCAAACTACATTTTGGGATCCCCAAAATAGCCAAACTGTCTAGAGAGCAGTAATGTCGTAGGAAGCTACATCCTGTCCTCTGACGGTGGTCCTGGCATGGAGTCCACCACTGGCGGGGTCAAGGGTCAAAGAATTGTCTGGGATGCCCAGGGCTATGTGCTCTTCCTCAGAGTCAGAGAAACCTTTGTGGGCTGAAGAGGTCAAGCCAAGCTGACATGATGAGATTGGCTGGAGACTGGGCTCTGAAAGGCAGGAGGAAGGCCTTGCACAGGAAGTGGGGTACAAGATGTTACCCCAGTTGTGGTATGAGGCGCATTCTTTCATTGTTCTCTTGGTGCTGGACAGCCTGCTGGGCATGGTGTGGAAAGGCGGGCAGAAATACTCTTAAGCCCTGTCACTCTCCTCGACAATGAGGAGGGACATGGGCTTTGGATCTGGGCACCTAGGAAGACATTTTTTTTTACTGTGAGAATTAAGTATCAGGGACCAAACTCTGGTCCCCTCGTATGGCCCCATGCTAAATTTCTGTCCCCTTTTCCTTTGTCAGGCACAGGTTCTGGGCTTCTGATGTAGACCTTCCCCAAGAAGAAAGGGGGACAGAAAGGGGGCATTTCTGATAACCTTCCTAGGAGAGTTGATAAAAGAAACTTGGCCAAGTAGCTGTACTTCTCCTAAGCAGCACTGAACACACCGGGCTGTGGCTCACCGTCAGGTCTGTTAGATCTGCCCCAGGACACTGTGCTCCATTTAGCTAGCCATTTCCAATATGATTCTGTTAGGGGTCTAGTTAAAAATCACTCTGAGAAATCTGGGCCCTGGTCCTGGGGTTCGCAAGCCAGGGGCCTGTTTGGTTGGCCACAGCTATTTGCTAGAGTTTGTGCCAGTGGTGCTGTATGAAAAATCCTAAATATTTCTTCAGTCTGTCCTACAGCTCCCCTCCCCACTTCCCATCTTCATGGGTTTATCATTCCTCCAATGGGTTTTGCAAAGCCTCCTAGCTGGTCCTGTCCTTTCCACAGGGCCACACCTCTCATCAGTAATTTCAGAGCCATTTAAAAGGCTCTCCAGTGCTTTCAGGATAAGATTCACACTCCTGAGTGCAGCCATTAAAGCCTTTTATGATCTGATTCCCGATCTCTCCCCACTCAATCCCCACTACAACCCTTTCACAGGAAACTCCTGCCAGACTAGAATTAGTAACAATGGCTAAGGTTGGTTGAGTTGAGTACTTTACATTTTTGTGTAATCCTCCTAACAGTCCTTGAGAGGTGAATTATGCTTGAAAAATAGAGAGCTGTGCAACATAACGAGAGAGACTGCGGGAGTCCAGTCCTGAATCCACGCTGCCTCTGGAAACATGCAGTGCCATGTTAGGACTCCAAAAAGTTGCTCATGCTCTTCCTTCTGCATGAAACACCCACCATCTCTTTCCCATTTGGTAAACTCCTATTCATCCTTCAAAACTCACTAAGGCATTCACTGTCACTTCTGTGAGGCTTTTGGGACAGCAGAATTATGTCTCTGTACTGTTTCATTGTTTTGTCCTCATGTCCATCATTTCAGGATTCTCCGGGTAGTATTGTATTTGTTTTCAGATCTCCCCTGCTAGATTCCTGGAGACTGTCTCATCCCTGTATCTCAATAAACACTAGATAACCAAAGTGAAAATTAGAGTGTAACCACTTGGGGAAAATGTTTATCTGAAAGTAGTTGACACCTGCCTGGAAGTCATCCTCTGACACTGTGGTGTGGATGATTGATGTCTATGGTGTATTACAAACCCAACAGGACCAGTTTTTTTGGCCAGTGGTTTTCACAGGAAGTTTGCCTTTCTATGTATTGTTTCACGAACCACACTAAAGACTCTACTACCTCTCTCTGCACTGAATACTTATTTAGAAAATGACTTTGTGAAATTTCCAGGCACTGGCTGAATTTGTTTCAACCAGCCTCACAGCAGCCCCATAAATAAGCTGAACCACTCTTTGCTAAGCGTGTTACAGGGAGTTCACACACTGGATATATATTATTCCCCCGGGCCATTAACATCTACTCCCCTTATCTCCAGCAGCTGCAGATTTTTTTGGGCATCTATGCCTTCTCCACTCTCAGTCCTTTGGTCTGGGCAGAGCACATGGTCCAGCCTGAGCCAATCAGACCATTACATTCCCCTGGGCACAGTGATTGGTTTAAGGTTGGGTACTTTTTGCAGTCCCTTTGATCCAGCCACCATAGACACTCGAAGTTGGCGTAAACATTAAGACTTTTGGGAGTGGTATTGAAAAGGACTTTCCCTTTTTCCTGGTAGATCTCACCCTGGGAGGAGGTGGAAAGATACTACAGTCACGTGGCCCCCCAGCAGAGAGAGCTTGTGAGACTGGAGTCAGTACAAAAAAAAGCAGAGCCAAGAAATCGGGTGAAACCAAGTCCTAACAACATCTTTTGTGTGCTGGATCAGACTGCATCTGAAGCCCGTCTTGCTCCTTTCTAGTCATGTGAGTCAAGAAATTCCTTTTCTGCTGAAATAATTTGGGTTGTAATTGAAAAGGCCCAACTAATGTAAATCCTTAGACTTTTTTCTCCTCACAGAATCCTAACGTTTCCCGAATTAAAGATTATTTTCTCCAAGGAATGCTTCTCCAAACACATTCTCGGAGGCATCACTAAATCAATGGATGAATGATACCTCCATCCACCAGCTTCCCAGCACTCTCCCTTGAGAGTTCTGTCTCCCTCAGCCCCAGTAGCAGCAGGTCTAACATACACCAGGCATCCATCAACTTCTTTCCAACTCCTCGACCTTCTCTCTAGTCCAAACCACTGTCAGGTCTAGCCTGGACAACTGTAGCAACCAGAGTAGTCTTTTCTAATCGCAACTCAGGTCATACCCTCAACCTACAGTGTGGTTTGATACTCTAATTTATCCTGCGTACCCAGTTACCACTCCACAGCCCCCCACGCTGGTTTCTTTAAATTTCCTCAAAAGGAGTTTCCTGCTTCAGAGCCTTCCTGAAAAAAAATGTCCCTGCTCAAACCTCCTTCCCCCTTTCCAGCAACCACCAACCCTTATTCTTCCTCAAAGTAACGTGGAGATTGTCTCCCTGAAGCCATCATCTGAACTGGGGCCCCAACTCCCAGCCTTGCTCCTTTTCCACAGCCCTGCATTTCTCCTTTGTGGCACTTACCCTCATTTGTCATTAAACGTATGTGCTTTTATTAGTGTCTGTCTCCCTCGCTGGGCTGTCAGCTTACAGGCAGTGAGGGGCAGGCACACTGCTTTGCCCACCCTAATTCCCAGCCCTGCATGTGTCTGACACATGGCAGCTTCACAATAAAACATGTATTAAGTGAAAACAGTGGCTGTCTTGGCTTTTTCCTCAGTTGGTGTATGTATCCAGGAGATAATTTTTGCTGCATGAAGGTTTGGGCATGTCAACAGGTGGCATGCCCCACCTCTACCCTCCCCAAACACCTAAGGTTCACAGGAGATCCTTAGCTCAGGGAGAGAAAGGGGGCTGTCTAGAGACCCTGGCTTTTAAATATCCATGTGCCGGGCTGGGTGGCTCAGCCTGTAATCCTGCGCCTTGGGAGGCTGAGGTGAGTGAATTGCCTGAGCCCGCGGGTACGAGACCCGCCTGGGCAAGTGAGGCCTCATCTCTACAATAAATCAAAAAATCAGCCGGGCGTGGTAGCGCGTGCCTGTAGTTCCAGCTACTTGGAAGGCTGAGGTGGAAGAAACGCTGGAGCGCAGCAGGTCGAGGCTGCGGTGGCCAGGAGCAGCCACTGCACTCCAGTCTGGGCGACAGAGTGAGACTCCAACTCCAAAAAATAAATAAATAAATAAATACCCACGTGCTCATTTTCTTCTTTATTAACAAATGCTCAAAGTGTGCAAGACACTTCACGTGTATTAATTCTCATGGCAACGCTGTTATTAGCTCTATTTTATAGAGGACAAAACTGAGGCATATGGAGACTAGATAAAGTCTTCTAGCGAGAAATGGCAGGGCCAGGATTTGAACCCAGACAGTATGGCTCTGGCAGCCATGTTCTCAATCACTTCTCTATACTCATCTCAGTGTCTTTTCACTGGATTCACCTGCATAATGATGGTTTGGGGGCAGGTACCAGGAGTGGGCAGCCTCTCTCTCAACTCCCCCCATATTCCCAGCCACTACGATTCTGCCACTTGGTCTCTATTCTTAGACCTCAGCTCCGCCACGCACTGTGTGGCCTTGAACTCCTCTGAGTCTCTGTCTCTCCATCTGTAAACTGAAAGCTGGTCAGTGAGCCCTGAGTCCTGCCTGTCCTTCTTTGACACCCCTCTGCCCCCCGGGAACTTACAGATGTGGAAGTACTCCTCTCCGTAGCTGTCCCGGGTCTCCTGAGGCAGCCGCTCCCAAAGCTTTTGCATGCGCAACTCCAAGTTCTCCTTGCCCAGAATGGATGTCCGATAGTTCCCTGGCTCAATGATGCTGACCTTCACCCCAAAGTAGTGGAGCTCACGCCTGAAAAAGAAGAGCTGCACTCAGTCTGGGCCCCAAGATGGCAGTCATCAGGGATAGTCACCCCTGGAGGGGCCTGTTTCTCCAGGAGCCTGGTGATGCTCTCCCAGTCCCTCTTCCTGGCCCTGACCTTGCCTTCATGCACATAAACCCTTCCTCTGGCCCTCAACCCTTTCCCATGCTGATCCAGCAGTCTCTGGGCCGTCTGCATCAGGCAAAAACAATGGGGAAGAAGTCAACAGAGAATCTAAGCCAAGGTCTTGCCTGCCACCAGGTCCCTCCCACTCTCGGTCCCACACCCAACACTTGCATGAGAATGGAGTGAGGGGTCTACACAGGCCTGTATCCACTTCTGCCCCCAGGTCTGTCTGTCTGTTTGGGGGACTCTCTCTGTTACTCCCATAGGTCCAAACAAAGTTTCACTCACCCTGGGACAGCTCAAGAGAAGGCCCCCGATGTCACCTATCTCCACCCCATTTCTTCTCATTCCTTCTTCTCTTGGTCCTTGGGGAGGGCACCTTAAGGTCTAACCTTCCTTCTGTTAAATGTTTCAGCTTCCTTCCTGTGGACTTCCCCTGCCCACGTGCTGTCACTCCCAGCCCTCTCCAACCCCCAGGATCCCCACCCAGAGTGATTTGGTACCAGCCCAGTCACCTGATGCTGTCGGAGAAGGCCTCAACACCAAACTTGGAGACGCAGTAACCGCCACCGATGACAGCCACACGACCACCGGAACTGGACATGTTGACAACCCTACCCCGGGCTCTTTTGACCATGGGCAGCATGTGAAGGGTCACTTCGATCAGTCCCACCAGGTTCACATTGATCACCTTCACAAAGTCCTCCTTGGTCAGCCATTCGTTGGGACCACTGGGCAGGCCCACACCAGCATTGTTCACGAGGGCCCAGAGACCTGGGGGTGATATAGAGGTAGAAAGAGCCACACAGAAATCAGCAATGCCCTGGGAAAGGACCAGCGTCCACTCCTTACCAGCTCAGGGCCACCCTGAATGATAGAGCAGGCGCATAAGACACAGGGCGGTCAGGCTACAACAGCCTGAAGGAAGGTGTGCCTTTAATAATCAGTTTTCCCTGAAGGGGCACTTTTCCCCAACTAACATCAAGCCTGCCAGCTAGCTGGGGGCCCTAACCCAGTTACAATCCAACATCGGCCAATGGCACCTCAGCTGTGGGCTCTGAGGAATTAATATCTGCTTCCCCCTCTCAATTCACCTACGTGCAACCAACTGCATTTCATATGTTACCAAAATCAAGCCATTCATTCCTCTATCCATTCACACATCCATTCATGCCTCTAGTTTATGCCAATCACAGGGTGAGGGAGACATAAAATGAGTAACCCAGGGTCTTATCCTTCAAGGAGATCACAAACCACAGAGGAAAGAATAATATTTATAAATAAATATATAAAAATTTAAATAAAATAATTATGGAGAAATAAGAAAGATTTCTCTTGGAGATATTTAAATTAGGTTGGCATATTGTCAGCTCTGCAGAGGCCCAGGGTTGAAGAGCCAAATTCTAGGCCTGATTCCACCTCCATCCTTGGACAAGCTACTTCCCCTCTCTGGACCTCAGGTTCTTCATCAGCCTGGACTAAAGCTGTTGTTTCCAGACTGTAATTTGCAGGCAGATGCAGGAGTTCTCCTTTCACATATCAGGCTTCCAAGTAGCATTCCACGGGAGGGAGGCTGATGCTGAGAATACACTCGGAAAACCCTCTAAAGAGTCCTCAAGGACCCCTCCCAGCTCTTTCCCTCAAGGATGCCCCAAACCCACTGCCCTGGCTCCTTCTCTTCCCTCTCTCCCCCACCGCCTAATGTCCCCCATGGGCCTTCTCAGCCTCAAGATACTCTTTGAGTATGTTCCACTCTCCTGAGGGCAGGTCTAGACGCAAATTCCACTTCTGGTCCACCCCTCCCCCTAGGCCTGGGGTTCCCAACCAGTCCACGCTGCCACCCAATCTTCCTGCCTCTTGTTAGAGAGATTCCAGGAGACCAGCTAGATGGCAGGAATCAGAACCTTCCCAGTTAGAGGGAACTCTTTTCTCTTACGGAGGAGAAAATAAGGCTTTGGAGGCCCAAAGACTATAAAACCTAAGTGGTTTCTGCCTGTGGAGAAGGGACGCACCCTCACCACCACCTCTGATCATCCTGGTAAATGGCTCCTGCGAGGATGCTCTACTTTCTGGGGAACCAGGACAAGCTGATTACTGTTTTTTTCTCCCAAGAGCAACCAGAGGCCAGAGCAGCGCTAACAACTGTAGAGCTGTACCATCCTCTCATGTCCAGGGACTCTCAAGGGCAACAAGAAAGCGTATAAGAACTGCTTCCCGGTCGGGCATAGTGACTCAAGCCTGTAATTCCAGCACTTTGGGAGGCTGAGGTGAGAGGATTGCCTGAGCTCAGGGGTTCGAGACCACCAGGGCAACCTGGTGAGACCTCATCTCTACAATAAATCAAAAAATAAGCTGGGCACAGTAGTGCGTGCCTGTGGTTCCAGCTACTTGGAAGACTGAGGCGGGAGAATCCCTTGAACCCAGCAGGTCGCGGCTGCTGTGGCTGTGAGTGTGCCACTGCACTCCAGAGTGAGACATGACTCAAAAAGATAAAAAAGAACTGCCTCCCCGCTCCACCCCAGTTCCCAGTGCTTTTTAGACCAAGGATGTTGCCCAGAGGCCTGGGCCAGAATATGGCCCCCCCAAGATGTCCCCATCCTAATCATCTCTAGATCCTGTGAATATGTTGCATTACATGGGAATTAAGGTTGCTAATCAGTTGGCTTTAAAGTGGGGAGAATAGTCTGGATTAGTGTGGTGAGCCCAATATAATTACAAGGATCCTTCTAAGTGGAAGAGGGAGGCAGAAGCCAGAGAATCAGAGAGACAGCAAAAGCGTGAAAAGGACTCTGCCCAACTGTACAGGTCTCAAAGATGGAGGAAGGGCCATGAGCCTAGGAATGCAGATGACCTCTAGAAGCTACAAAAGGCAGTGAAATGGCTTCACTCCAGCACCTGCAGAAGCAGCACAGCTCTGCTGACACCTTGATTTTAGCCCAGTGAGACCCATTTTATTTTTATTTTTTAAAAGCAGGATTTATTGAGAGGTCAGAAAAGCTTCATCAGTGAGAGGGGACCCAAGGGGGTTGCCCAAGACCCATTTTAAACTTCTCTCCTCCAGAGTTACAATAAATTTGGGTTGCTTTAAGCCACTACATTTGTGTTAATTTATTAAAGCAACAAAAGGAAACTAATATGTTCAGTGTGTCATTAACATAAGTGGCTCAAGGCTCGACTTAGACAGCTGACTGAGACACCCTTGTTGAAGAAAGAGGCTCATTCTTACTGGATTATTTATTTATTAGTTCACTCAACAAATATTTATTGAGCACCTACTAGGTCAGATACTATTCTAGGTACCAGGGATATGCAGTAGATAAAAGAGATGAAAAGTCCCAGGAAGCTTTACTCTAGCAGAGGAAACAGACAATAAATAAGAAAAATAAGTAAAATATCTTGTGTATTGACTAGTGATAAGTGCTAAGGAGAAATATAAAGCAGGCACTTACTGTCTGGCTCTTCCCAACCTCAAGGCAACCCCCACCCATGCATGAACCCCCTATAGGAGTGAGGACTTCCTCCAGGCTGCTGCTTCTGCAACTCAGCTGTCCTGTTCCTCCTGTTCCCACACCCATGCCCTGTGTGATGGGACTTCCCGGGGCAAGTCCCCATGCAGTCTTGGTCCAAACCCAGGCCACAATAGGAGCAGCCACTGTGACATAGGCACTTGCCCTGACATCAAATCAACACCCATCATGATGTAAGGAAGAGATCTTTCTCTCTCCCCTGCCTGACACATGAAGGAAACAAATGTACCCATGCATGGAATCCAGTTTCCTTCACCCTCTTCCCAACCTGACCCCAACAAGAAATGTGCTTGTATTTCTATAGGAGCTGATGGTTAGGACTACTGATGTCTCAGAGACGCACCTCGATCTTTAGAGCTTTGAGCATACAGAGCACACCGTCCCCCCCACCACTTCCTACAGCAACTTCTTTTCTATTCCCCAGGAGAGAAAACTTCCTTGGGAAACCACCTTTTCATGCGAACAGAACACACCATGGTGGCTTTCAATGCGACTGAGCCAGTGCCCTAGTCTCTTTCCCTATATCACCTGTCTCATCCCGAGATCAAGGTCCCTGGTACTGTCAGATGCTTTGGGAGAGAGAGAGAGAGGAGAGAGAGACACTGAGAAAGCCAAAGAATGCAATTCTCCCCACCTTGCTCTCCCACTTGTGCCCTCACCCACTGGGCCGCTGCCTGGATGCTCTCGCTCTTGGTGACGTCCAGTAGGGTGGTCTGCAACTGATAGGAGGTGTCCTGCTGAAGTTTCTGGGCCCCCTCCTCCGTGAAGCAAGCAGCCAGCACCCGCATGCCCCGACCAACCAGCTGTTTGGCCAACATGTTTCCGAAGCCCGAGTCACAGCCCGTGATGAAGACGTACTTCTCTGAGAGGTCGCGGACCAGATTGCAGTTCTTGAACCAGCGGTACATAAAGGAGAGGTCTGTGAGAGCCGCCATGGGGCAGGGGAGCTCGATGGCCCAGAAGGACTGGGCTCAGAAGACAGTAGTAGAGGCTGGTCCTCTGAGCCCCACAGGCAGTATGCTGGAACCCACTGGGAAGAAGAGCTCTCTTCCCTTCTACTGTTTGCAATAGATGAAGTGCCCTGGGTGAGCCACTCTGTAATTTTTATAGGTGGATGCATCACCACACCAATTAGCCCAGATGCAAGAAATTCAAGTCCAACCTGAAGACTTGTCACCTCTGACAGACCTGGCGGCTGCCTCCCTCTCTCCCACTGCCATGATGGGTGAAGGTGTCAAGAATGGAAAAGACACCAACAGCAGTGTTGGTGATGGGAGGCAACTCTCCTGGGTGGTGTAAGGGGGGCAGATGAGAAAGGAGGACTCAGCCCAGAGAGCCCCCCTCGAAATCCTCCACCCTGGCCCTACCCCTGACCCAGGGATAAAAATCATTTGTCGTGAATGCAGACTTGCAAGTGAATTTGATTTTTATTTGCAAAGAAAGATACTAAGCAAAAACAAGCAAAAATTGGTTCGGTGCCTTCCAAACCCCAAGAAGAATAAGTTCCAGCTCATCAACTCTTTGGAATTCTTACATAAGTCTTAATCATGAGAAAGGATGAAAAACAATGGTTTTCACTCAGAATGGACATGGCTTCATTGTCCTGAGGCCAGAGGTAGCAGGCCTCCTGTAGGGGAGCCTGGGGATGCCAGACCCCCAACTATCAGAAAGCAGAAAGATCTGGGCGACTCAAGCCTGATTCCTTGGGAGGTGATACTCAGGGCATCCATGAGGACTCTCCAGTCACATGATAAGGAGGGGTCATGCCCTTCACTGGGCAGCTGAGGGAAGGGTCTGCACAGAGTCCTTGGCTCTGAGAGGGGACAAGATGTAGAGGGGCAGAGAACTGGAGCCAGAGACTTCAAAATTCTCAGGGTCAGTACTTGGAGGAAAAGAGATTGTGCGAAGAACTCATAGAAGGGTGGGAGGGACAGAGGTAAAGGAAATAAGGAAACCAGACAGAGATTCACATCTCTGAGGGGCCACACCCATAATTGCATAAAATGCAAAACCAGGATGATGCTGGAGCCTAAGGTGGCTCCTTGGAACAACCTTCAGGGTCACCGTTCCTAGGATGAGCCTGGCTACCGGCTCACAACTTCCCGTCTCAGAAGGTCTGACAGAGATGCATTCCTAAAGGGTCAAGAATGCATCTCCGCGCTCCACTGTTTTCAGCCAGCCCCAGAATCTGATAAAACAGGTGTCATCTTGGGAAAACCCAGCATTCTATACCAAGAGGCAGAGGAGATCAGACCTTGACCCAAAGCTCACAAGAGATGGAGGTGAGAAGTGATCAAAGACACCTGCTTCATCCATACTCCCAGGCAGAACATCTCCTCTACTGGATCTGGGAAGCATCCTCCAGTCTCTGCCTGCCTCCTGGGTGAGTGGACAGGGGAGTCTTGGCTGCAAGAAGCCAGATCATGTCACTCAGTGCTGAGCAGGCCCAGGGGCGGCAGGTATCCCAGTTCTTGAGTTCACATGTGAGATCCAGAGGTTGGCTCTGGACCTGGATAAGGATGACTCAAAACTGCCCTGACTCAGCACCTCCTGGGGCTCTATGCTGACTGTTGGCCAAGGCAGTGTTCCCCTGACCTCAAACCAAAAATACAGGCCATGAAAGTGGGGACTCTGAGGGTTGTGAGGTCACATGGAAGGCTCTTCTTTCCAGGGCTGGCAATGCTCTCAGATGACAGGTATCTCTGCTGAGTTGGCACCTAAGGCCTTATAGGTCATGTTTTGGCTGCCTTCCCCATCTCCACCCCATGTGTGCAGATGGCTCCAGAGGAGAGGCGCTCTCTCCCCCTCAAGGCCATTTCCATCCTGTGCGAGGGTGTAGACTGGCCAGGGTCAGGGCATACCCTGATGAGGTGGACAGAAGACATGGTAGGTATGGGCTTTCCCCTACCATCTTTGTTCCCCAAAGTGGGGATTCCTCAAAGTGGGGACGCCTTCCACCTGCTCACACCATCCCCAGTTATGTGGACTTTTAGAATTGGCTGAGAAACTCAAAGTCTTGAGTGGCCACGCAAGGCAGCGACACCAATGAGTACTTCTGGGTCTCCATTCTTCAGTAGAATACCTTGCTTCTTTCCGCCTAATATTGCCAGAGTGTTGAGTAACATCTCAGCACAATCCTGTGGAGGGAATGAGGGTGAAGGTATGTTAAGTCTCCTCATAACAATGGAGCTCCCTCCTGCCACCCCATGTCTCTCCCCATGACACAGCACCCCTCACACAGCACTCAATTCTACCTACCAAGCACCCAGTATTGGCTTCACAGGGCCTTGGCTGGCCTCGGAAAGCCCCAGGTCAGCAAGGCGTCCAACAGGAAGGTGGGCATGTAGCTCATAGGGATGTAGAAAAACTTGGCATCCCAGCCCGCAGAGTAGCGTGTGCGAGGGTGGCAGGCGGTCAGTGCGTGCTCTATGCAGTCTGTTGCCAAGGACAGATTCATACTGCATTTTGACAAACACATTTCCGATAGTTTCTCGATGTCTGCTCAGGATTAAAAAAAATATCCTTAATGTACTAACACACACCCTCCTTTCCCATTTGCACCTCTTAAGAAGGAAGGTTTCTAGAGTTCCCAGCCCCCCCCCCCCATGATATGCTCAAGTCTGATACACACATTTCCTAGCAAGTGCTCCTCCATCCCAGGGGGAACAACTGTTCCACACTAAGCTACCTCTGTCCCTCTTCCTGGGATATCAGGACCGCACAAATGGAAGGTTTCTACCGACATTCGAAATCTAAGCCCATACAAATCAACTGTCTCTACACTCAGCTGGCCATGAGCCCACAGGTTTATCTTTATCTCCTCTCACTGGCTTTAGTTTCTCCTTCAAAACAATAGGGGATTCGGATGAGTCAGTGGTCCCCATTCTAGCAAGCTTAGATTCTTTCTTTAGGTGATCAGTTGACCACGGCACCTTGGAAATGGGGCTACCTGTCCTCACTTTGAATGGGGAGGCAGTGCCTGGAGGACAGACAGACTCTAATAGTGTCAGAGGAACGAATGGTGAACTTAGGCTTCCAGTTGAGGGTTTGCTTCTCTGGCTACTGTTCACAGCTCACTCACAGGATGTCAGAAACTTCTCGCCATAGAGCTCCTTGACCTCTGGCTTGACCTGCTCCCATAACTTATGGATGCCTGGTGAGTGTTTCTCAATGCAAGTCATGTTGGTCTTGAAATAACCAGGTTCGATCACAGCCACCTTCACTCCAAAGTAGGAGAGATCCCTTCTGCAAGACAGACAGGCAGAGAGCAGGACTTCAGAGTTTGGGGGAGGCAAAATGTAACAAAAAATGCCAATCAAACAAGCAAAAGCCCTCAAAACCCTCCCAAACCCAGCACAGGATGGTGATAGGATAATCTAGAAACCTTGGCGCACTGGGAAGTATAGCAGCTAGAGGGTAACATTGATGATGATGGCCTCTGTGTAAGGTTTCCATGTTTTCCATATTTGAGCTCACTAGCTCTAAATCCTATGTATTCTCCACCGAGGCGTCTCTTCAGTGTCATCTCCTCCTACTCTTCACCTCCAATGAATCACCAGGATTCGCCTCCTCCAGTCCTCAGTCCCTCCCTCCCTCTCCCCTGGCAAGAAATTCCCTGATCATCTCTCAGCTGGGCAATTGCAACTGTCCTCTGAGGAGCACCCTCTGCCCTAGTCTTAGCTGCCCACATTCATGGCCAAGATGCTTCCTGCAGTCAGTGGGTGTTGAATGCTCATGAGACCAAGTGGCTGCCCTGAGTAAATCTCTTCCATGGGTTCCACTGGCAATAGCAGGAAGGGCCACACCTGTCTAGGGCCCACGAACCCTCCTTGAGCCCTCCTGTGCCCACCTGCCCAGCCTCCCTCTCCTCAGGCCTGGCCTCGTCCTTTACCCCAAGAGGACCCTGCAGCAAGGCAATCGGATCACACTCACGCTGGGCCTGGGCTGACGCCATTCCCTCATCCAGGAGCCCTTCCTACCCTCCTCACCAGGCTGTCAAGTGGAGTTCTTACTCCTCAGCTCACATCCACCTCCAGAACCCTGGAGTTTGGTGGCTGCCATAGCCACCACGGCTGACTCGGTCACACTCTTATAAGGGTTGGAAACAACAAATCTAAATCTCTTGTCCCTCTCTTCATTGTCAAAGTTTTAGGCCAGGCACAAAACCCTGCTGTTGTACTAGGGCACATTTCCGGGGCACTCAGACAAGTGCCTGAAAGTGTGTCCTGTACTGAGTCAGATGCTCTTTCTACCTCGCAAAGGCTCCCTGAAACTGAATATCATGGTGGCTGTGAACATGGACCAGGGAGCAATGTTGTTTCAGTTCCGATCTTCTTGTTTCAGTTCAACCTGCTTCAGATATTTTCTGCCTGTGTGCCTCCTTGGTAGGGTCAGAGGTCTGTTATATAAACTTTTAGGCCCTTCCTTCTACCAGAACATGGAGGAGTGATTCCCAACACATGGCTGACAAAACCATAAAAAAGGGTGGTGACAGGGAGGAATTTCCAAGAAGGAGCCTCTAAAGCTGTGATGAAACTGAATCCACAAAGGCTTTCCCAAAAGCTATGTGGGCTGGGGGCCTATAAGGATAGGACAACAGTGGCCTTTTGGGTGTTTCTTCCTTGCTCTAGATAACCATGAGACCAAGCAGCACATGGTTAGAATAGAAGCAGGAGTATCATCACAGTCCAATACCTGAGGGAGTCTGAGAAGGCCTCCACGCCGAACTTGGAGATGCAGTAGCCTCCGCTACAAACTGACATCCGGCCCGTGACGCTAGAGACATTGACCACGCGGCCCCTCGCCTTCCTCACTAGGGGGAGCAGGTTCAGAGTCACATCGATCAGCCCCAGCAGGTTCACGTCCAGGATGGTCGCAAAGTCCTCTTTGGTCAGCCACTCATTGGGGCCCGAGGGCATGGAAATGCCAGCATTATTCACCAGGCCCCAGAGTCCTGGACGGTGAGAAGATGAGAGAACAACACTGTGTTGTGCCCGCGCAGTATGGACACATTAGGGTGCAAGCTCACCTTCAAGTTGAATGTTATTTATTGAGTCAACAAGAATGTGCTACATGGTATAAGGGAAAAGAGTAAGGGAGGGGAAATAAGGATGTGGTGGTTTTGGAGTGTCAAGGTTTGCACATTTTCCAGCTTGTGGGGGTTTGCAATGGTCCTTTTCATCTCCGCCCCCAGTGCCTGCATCCAGCAGGCAATACAAGTGCCTGGACAGAATTTGAGGAGACATAGTGAGTACCCAAGAAATATCTCTTGAGGGGAGAGAGATGGAGACAGGAAATGAGAGAAATGGAGTAAGAGACAGAAATCAAGAGAGACAGAAAAGGAGAGGAGAGAAAGAAAAAAGGGGAAGACTGCTGGGCTCGGTGGCTCAGCCTGTAATTCCATGCTTTGGGAGGCCGAGGTGAGTGAATTGCCTGAACCTGCAGGTTCGAGACCCTCCTGGGCAACTTGGTGAGACCTCATCTCTACAATAAATCAAAAAAATTAGCTGGGCGTGGTAGCACGCGCCTATAGTTCCAGTTACTTGGAAGGCTGAGGCGGAAGGGTCCCTGGAGCCCAGTAGGTCGAGGCTGCGGTGGCCGGGAGTGTGCCACTGCACTCCAGTCTGGGTGACAGAGTGAAACTCCAACTCAACTCAACTCAAAAAAAAAAAAGAAAAATGGGAAGACAAAAAATAAAAATACAGATAATGGTTTTCTACACCTTAGTTGGGAAAGACACTCCTGAAATCTGAAGACTAAGGGAATTTAGAGAACAGATCCTGTGTTGGACATCAGGGGACAAGCTGCGATATAATCTGCCTCAATTCCAAGACAACACCTGCTCAGGAAGCAAAGCTCACCCGGTTTACCCAGAAATTTCAGAGCACGGAAGGAATATCCAAAAGGTCACTGTTGACCCCTCCTTGTAGGTCTCCAGCCCACATAGCTTTCAGGAAGATTCTATGGAAGATACAGAGGAAAACAGACAAAACACCAAGGACTTGGGGTAGTCAGGGTTACCAACCTAGAGACCCCAGGTCAACAGGGCAGCATTTTCAGTGTGTGAGAACTGGAGGAGGAGGTGGGGGGAGACAGTTTGACCTTAGGAATACTGGTAAGAGAATAAGGTCTGCAATATCAGTCCTTCCTCTACTCAGAGACCTCCCCTGGCCTTAAAGAAATAGTATTCTTTGATCCAATTATTTTACTCTACTTGAATAACATTGCTAAGCATGCGAACAAGCTTTATTACAGAATTGTTTCCAAGATGTTATTTATGCCAGGAAAAGTGGGAATCAAACTTTAGCATCCAACAGCATAGGTTGGCTTAAATCAATTATGATCTCTCAACATGCTGAAAGGTATAGACACTGAATATTACATTTAGAAAGACACTTGATGAAAATGTTGATGCCAGAATACATAATGTAGAGAGTAATTAGCTCTGGAGGGTGGGATTAGGGTGAATATTGTTTTGCCTTTATCCTCTTCTCTGTTTTCTACAATGACCTTTTTTTTGAGTCAATCTCACTCCATTGCCCTGGCTGGAGTGCAGTGGCAAGCTCACAGCCACCTCAGTGTCGACCTGCTGGGCTCCAGCGATCCTTGCGCTTCAGCCTTCCAAGTAGCTGGAACTACAGGCAGCCGGAACTACAGGCACATGCTACCACGCCAGACTAATTTTTTGATTCATTGTAGAAATGAGGTTTCACCATGTTGCCCAGGCTGGTCTCAAACCTGCAGGCTCAGGCAATCCTCTCACTTTGGTCCCCCAAAGTGCTGGAATTACAGGCTTGAGCCACCATGCCCGACCCAACATGTTTTATATGTATAATCAGAACAAAGAAATTAATGATCTCCCTTTTCACCAAAAGAACAGGCAGCATAATAGAACAGAAAGAGCAGGATTTATCACTTGGTATTTGATGTAAAGAACCTTCAGCTCTCCCACCCCAATGCTCTCCTGAGTCAAGTAAGGATAATCTGAAACCCCTCAAGAGCGACAGGTGTGAAGGTACCAATAAGAAAATGTCGAGTTCTTGCTTCAACAGCACATGTACTAAGACTGAAATGATACAGAGAAGATTAGCTCAGCCCCTGAGCAAGAATGACAGGCAATTTCACAAAGTATTCCATTAAAAAAGGTAGGAAAATCAAGAGATCATGAGCCTGGATCCAGCCCGGCCCATTCCCCGTTACCCTGCCCTGTGCCAACCCTCAAGGTTCAGCTCAAGGACCTCCAGAAAGTGGGCCCTAACACCCAGGCTGGGATCATCCCACCTAGGGCTCAGCCAAAAATCACTAGGACTTCTGCTCCAGAAAATGCAAAGCTCAAGTCCTTGAAAACCAAAACGTCTTGGGAGTCTTCCCAATTAGCAGACAACAGGTCTCCCCATCAGAGAGAGAGAGAGAGAGAGAGAGAGAGAGAGATAGAGAGAGAGAGAGAGAGGGAGAGAGAAGAAACAGACATAAACAAGAACCGGGTGGTACCTCTGTCCCCCACGCGCTCCTTCACCCACTGGGCAGCTGCAGTGACGCTCTCTGTCTTGGTGACATCCAGGACCAATGTCTCCAGCCTGTCTGAAGTCTGGGCCCTCAGCTGCTCAGCTGACTTCTCTGTTCGACACGCAGCCAGCACCCGCAAGCCTCTCTCATCCAGCTGTCTGGCCAGCAGGTTCCCAATGCCAGCACCGCAGCCGGTGATGAACACGTACTTGTCTGGGAGGTGGCTCACCACCTGCCTCTCCCGGTACCAGCGCACAAGGTAGAACAGGCCCACGAGGGCCGCCAGGTAGAGCCACATGGCTTTGCAGAGGGCAGTGTCTGAAGGCTACAGTGTGCTCGAGTTCTAGCACTCTCCGTTGTGTAGTTTTCAGATGTCTTCCTGAAAACAATCACTTTTGAATTTTTATTTCAGTGATTTTGTGACCAAATCCTCAGAGGGTTGGTCAGACACACTGTTGATTTTCCCAGCCCTACCACTTCCAGCCACTCCACCCAAACTTTCTGCCGTCTCCACCCCACCCTGTCACACAGGAGCACCCCTCTAGTCTAGATCTTATACTTCAGAACTTTCTTTGATTATTTTGTCCTTCCCTCAGTAAATTTCGCTTTTGTAACGTTCCAAACAATTGCCAGTGTAAATTGAGCAATATTATTACATATTGTTCAATGGTCTAAAATTCCCTGAAGTCCACATAACTTTGCTTTTTTTTGAGGGAGGTGAACTAAGGAGACTGGGAGGTACCTCCCAACTCCAATTTATTCCTAGCCTGGGAATCGACATGACTTACTGAAAATGCTTTCTCTGTTGAGTCCATCCTTAGACCATCTCAAAATTGTGAAGACAGAGTCAGGGTCTCAGGAAGTGCTGGGTAATTCGAGGGAATACATACAATAGATGCTCAACGAAGGCTGGCAGAAAATGTCATCAGAGGGGCAGAGGAATGGGGTGGGTGGGGATGGCAGGAGAGAGGAGTGCAAAGTGGCTGAGAGAGGGGAGGGGCTCTGGGACCACAGGGAGGGCACTGGGAAGAAGAGGAAGCCTTGATGTCCACCTGGGATTTGGGACCTTGCCTATGCCTTATCAGGCTTCTTTTGTTTGCCTATCCTTGTGTCTAATCTTGTGACTCCAGACTACTTGATAAATCCGGGAAAGGAAACAATTGCCCCATTCTTCTGTGGTAGAAAGGACTGAGTGATGGAGGGCAGGGATAATCTTACCTATGTCTTCAAACTCTTCCCCAGTTCGTTCCTCTCATACCCTGACCTCCATGAAGGTGCCTGCTTCCCTTCCTTTGGAGCCACACCTCATGCTTCCCTGATTCTCTTATGCACTTTTTAACTTAAATTTTTGAGGCAAAGATCATTCAGATAAATTCATGGTGTCAAGACAAAGCAAAAACTAGTTCTGGGCTCTTCAAACCTCCAAAGAAGTGTGCTCCATGTCCTCCCTTCTTTGGAAGTCTCTGCTTCTAGTTGAGTCTCCATTATTAGAGAAAAAGGGTTTTGCCCCAGCGTGGATGTCCCTCCACTGGCCTGAAGAAAGAGGTAACAGGGTCCTCCTATAAGGGAGGGTAGTGGTGTGACCTGGTGAATGGAGAATGTCAAGGACTGGGGATGCACCAGCTTCCCCAGAAGTCTGTGCCTAAGAGTATTTTCCTTCATCCCCCAGGACCAGGCACCCATCGATGATAAATTGAGTGAGGAACTCAAGTAGGTGATTGTAAGAGGAAGGGGCATGCAACAGCTGCCACCGGGGTTAACTGGGTGAGCAGTGGCACGGGAGGCAAAGACTCAAAATGATGCCAGAGTCTGTGAGCATCAAGATCCTGGCACAGAGTCCCAGCTTCACTTCAGACACCCCTAAACTGCTGAGTCCATTCTGTCTACCATCACTTACTCCAGACACAGAACAAGTGATGATTATAAAAATGAGTTGGTCTAGAAGATCAAACTGGCAGGGAGCAATATGACAGCATGGCCTTCTGCAAGAAGTCTGAAACCTGCCTTTTCAGGTACCAGCTCACAAGGCAGTACAGGCCCACAAGGGCCTCCAGGTAGAACCACACAGCTTTGCAGGAGACAGACACACACAGGCTGGGGTGAAACAAGAGTTTGGCCACTGTTCAGACAGGAGGACTTAAGAACACAGAGGGTTGCAATAGGCAGGTATGTTTCTTCCTGTATCCACTCACGTAGTTTCTAATAGATGCCATTGGCTTTCCAAAGGATGCCTTGACATGAGGACACGTCTCCCACCACCATCTCCTGGTCTCCCAGTCCTCACTGATGCCCTCAGTCCAGCTCCGATCCCTACTGCACACACACGGGAGCTTTCCAGTCCTAAATCTCACTGTTAGAACAGTCTTACTTATGTCTTTCCTGCTCAGAATCCATACTCTGATCTTGATAAGACACTTTTTTTGTGAGTTAGGGTGTCACTCTGTTGCCCAGGCTGGAGTGCAGTGGCTCAAGTGATCTTTTTGTTTCAGCCTCCCGGGCAGCTGGGACTCCACTACACCCAGCTAAGTTTTTTATTTTTATGTAGAGTTGAGGTCTCCCTATGTTGCCCAGGCTGGTCTCGAACTCCTGAACTCAAGTGGTCCTCCTGCCTCAGCCTCCCAAAGTGCTGGGATTACAGGAGTAAGCCATTGCACCTGGCTCCAAATCATCTAATTAAGATGATACACTTTGAATCAAGACATGGGTGGGTTCAAAATTCACCTCTTCTACAAAGTTAGCAAAGTGACCTTGGGCAGGTGCCCTAGCCCTGTCTGCCTGGGGTTTCTCAGAATCACTCTTTGGAAAACTAGATCACTGTCAGTCTTTCTAGGATTAGAAGGAAAAGGCAAAAGCATGGACAGGAATAGGTCCTCACCTGTTAGGTAGTTTCCTGGACAGGATCCCAAGTGAAGAGTCGAACCTCAGAGGCCAAAAAGAGGAAAGAATGGAACGATGGCTGGGGACCTTCAGGAAGGAAACCTCCAGAGCTGCTGCGAAGGAAGAATGGTTTAAGTAACAGAAAGCAAGTGCAACAGTGCTCACCCTCTCACCTCCTGGAGATGTTTTCCCCAGCCCATTGCCCTCTGCCCTCCTTTGCCCGGTCACACACCTAAAATCTGCTCAGTGATAAGTCTTTTTCAAACCATGAGTCCTCTGGCCACGCACAGAGATATTTCCCAAACTGCACATCTGCTGTTTAGCTCTTGTTCATCCCGAGAGTCATAGGACATTTTGCTGGAGAGGCAGGTGATTCCCAGTCCAGAGTCTGGAGCAATCCCAGAAAGTCCAAGAGAGGCAGTCAGAGGGAGGAGCAATCAATCTGGGCGGCACTCCCTCACCTGAAGCCATGAGAGAACGTGAAATTTTAGAGGTGTCTCCCGCGTGGAGGCGACCCCATTTCACCAAGTCTATCCACGGAGACCCTTGCACATGATGTCCCAACGGTGACAACTCGGCACTCCCGGGGACGAAGAACTTTACCAGGATCCAGGGTTGCACCTTTGAGCTATTGTGCTCTCTGGAGGACGTGCGCCCCCTGGTGGCGTCCCGGGGAAACCCGCCGGGATCATTGCCCAGGAATCCTCCTCAGCCACCTGGGGGGACCACTGTCCCCAGCGACATGGCGACCCCAAGCATTACCCCATCTCCATCCATCATGGATCTTACCGACGGGGGTAGGTGTAAGAGAGGAATGGCAGAGCTGGAAAAGACAGGAGGTGGGGTTCATCGTGCAAGCTGTTTCCAGCCCCACAAGCGTGCAGCCCCTACTAAGCCTGGAGTGGGGTTCCAGAAAGAAAGAACAACCCACACCCTGAAGGCGCCGGAGACCAGGATTTGTAGGGGAGGAGACTTGAGGTTGGGATTCAATGACCCTGTGCTCCCCAGGAAGACCAGGCCAGCTAAGAGAAGGCGTGAATGCAGCTTCTGTGGCTCCCGTGGGCTCTGTGGGATTGGGCTCGAGGCCCTGCACAAGCCTATGGATCTGGACCAAGCTCCCTCACTGAGGAAAGAAGCCTGGAAGTGGGGCAAAAGGGGACTTTGCCAAGGGGCAGGGGGTGACTGGTTTACATCAGACATTTTATGGCCACCATTATTCTGTGGTGGCAACACTGGTTGCCTTGACTTAGCCAATGAGGAGGAGGACAGGTCCAGCCTCCCGGCATCTCCATGCTGCAAGGAGGCCCAGCATGGAGGACCAGGGTTTTGTACCCTTGCAGCTGTCTTGGGAAAAGACTCCAAGACGTGAGACAAACCTCATGAATGCTTACCCTGGTGAGCTATAAATTGAATCAGCAATTTGTTATTTTTCTCTCTCTCTCTCTCTCTCTGTCTCTCTATCTCTCTCTTTGTGTGTATCTAGAGAGAATATGATGAAAAGTCAGGAGACTTCAATTGCATATGGAACTCTTGCTTTGCTTCCAGGTGGGGCAACATGGGTGGATACACAGTGCCTGACACTAAAGGACGCACGGACTTGGAGCTCCTCAAGGACCTTTCATGGTCATCATTGTATCTTCAGCATTTACATGCCTAACACTAACTTACTCCATGTTTTCCAAGAATCTGACCTCACTTTCTGTTTGTACAGCGAACACTGATTTGTTAATAACACAAGGACCCCCAAAGGATCCATATCACTGATTTTTATTCTGATGAAAGTAAACTAAAATACCTGGTTGGCATCAGGTATCCAACTATACTTCATTCTGAGCCCTGGAATGCACATCACTGCCTGCTAATGTGTTCTCTGTTGAGTGCCCACTTACACCATCATCAGAATACTGAAGACATTGAGAGCCGGGACCTCGGAAAGCACTGGGAATTCAAAGGGATTTCTGTCCAGCATACAGCAGATGTTCAACAAGGTCAGCAGAAAGTGAAAGATGAGTCCAGAAGTGACTGTCCCTCCTGCCACTGGAGGGGTGGGTGTGGGCATGTGGGGTGTGAGACCTGAGGGACGGCACCAGAGGGAAATGCAATGACTTTAAGGTGAGGGACAGGCGCTGAGGGCCACAGAGAGGGTGCTGGTAAGGGGGGGCCATCGGTGTCCCCTGAGGAGGAATCTGGGGCCTGGCAGTCCCTTATTGATGTCTTCTTACTTGCTTGTTCTTCTGCCTATTCCGGTGACCCCAGGCTAACTTAATAAACCCCGGAAGAGAAATGATCACCATCACCTCTATGGCAGGAAGGGCTGAGAGAAGACAAGGGTGATCCATCTTCTCTCTTCACAGCCTTCTCTAGCTCATCTCTCCCACCCCCGCCCTCCAAGATAGCGCCGGCTTCCTTCTCCCATAGGTTCCATGCCCCTGCTACCCAAGACCACAGTTTAAATCACTTGATGAACTTTGAATGTTTATTTTAAAATTTTAAAAAAATTCAAAGAAATACGTGGTTTCAAGAGAAATCGAAAACGCGTTTCTGTGTCCTCTGTCAGGATCCCTGTTGAGGATACCACATCCCAGCCAATGCCTATGGAGATGGCACCTGAGGTTTGAGAGATCAGGCTGATGGTGGTCTTCTCATCCCCACCCAGGGTATCTCAGAGGAGGAAGCTTCACTTCCTCCCGGCCATTTCCAGGCGACAGGAGGTGTTGACTGGGCCAGCCAATGCACAGCCCGGGAGGTGGGCAAGAGGCAGGGATGGTGTAGGGTGGGCTGAGGCTCCTTCTACCTGCTCACACCATCCCCAGTTGTGTGGATTCTTCAGAATTGGCTGAGAGACTCAAAGTCTTGAGAAGCCACCCAAGGCAACAGGGCACCAATGAGTGCTACTGGGTCCTCATTCTTCAGCAGAACATCCTGGTTCTTTCCATCTAATATTGCCAGAGTCTTGAGTAATATCTATGTGGAATCCTGTGGAGGGGATGAGGAAGAGGATGGACTGGTGCTTTGCTGACTTGAGAGCTTTCTTCCTCCACCCATGACATATCACCCCTCACACAGCATCCGTCCCCACCTACCATGCACCCGGTTTTGGCTTCATAGGGCCTTGGCTGGTCTTGGAGAGCCCCAGTAGACCATGGCATCCACCAGCAAGGAGGGCAAGTAGCTCATGGGGAGGTAGAGAAGCTTGGCATCCCAGCCAGCGGAGTAGCGCGTGCGGGGGTGGCGGGCGGTCAGCGCATGCTCCATGCAGTTTGTCACCAAGGACAGATCCTCTGTGCACTTTTGCTCAAGATTTTCAGTTTCCTTCGTGTCTGTTCAGAATGAGAAAAGATCCATGTCAACTTCCACCTGCAACTGCTTCTGCTTTGGGGTCAAATTAGAGTAGAAAGTATCTGAGAACTTGATGCTCCACCACCAAAGCAGTGCCCCAAATTCCCTGAGGAGAGCCCCACCTTCATTCAAATTCCCTGAGGAGAGCCCCACTTTTCCCACTAACAACTATTCTGCACTAAGAGACCTCTGTCTCTCTTTCTGGAACATCTGGACTGCACACATTAAAGGTCTCTACCCACACCCAAAATCTAAACACGTGCAAACTGGCTGTCTCTGGTGCCAGTTTCCCATGAGAGCACGGGGGTCTTCCCTTGCTGGCTTCATATCCACCTTGAAGTAACATGGGATTCTTCCTTCCTTCTTTCGTCAACATCTCTCTGTCACCCAGGGTGGAGTATAGTGGCACACCCACAGCCACCCACTGCAATCTTGATTTGCTGGGTCAGGTAATTCTTCATCCTTCCAAGTAGTTGGAACCAAGGCACATGTTACCTCACCCAGCTAGTTTTTTGATTTATTGTAGCAATGAGGTCTCACCAAGCTGCCCAGGCTGGTCTTGAATCCCTGGGCTCAGGCAATCCTCTCACCTCTGCCTCCTAAAGTGCTGGGATTATGGGCATGAGTCACCATGCTCAGTCAACATGGGTTTCAGATAGACACTGGTCCTAATTCTAATAAACCTGGGCACTTGCTGGCCATGACCTGTTGACCACCCAGCACCCACCATGAGAGTGGGGCTAACTGTCCCGACTATGTGGGGAAGGCAGGGCCTGGAGGACAAATCCTAATACTGTTGGAGGTAGTAATGGTCGACTGAGGATTGTGGGTGAGGGTTTGCTTCTCTCCCCATTATCCACAGTGCACTCACAGGATTCCAGAAACTTCTCGCCATAGACCTGCTTGACCTCTGGCTTGGCACGGTCCCACAACTCCTGAAAGCTCTTCAAGAATCTCTCCTTACTGGACACAGCAGTCTTGAAGTAACCAGGCTCAATCAGGGAAACCTTCACCCCAAAGTAGGAGAGTTCCCTCCTGCAAGACACACAGGCAGAGGGCAAACTTCTGAGGTCTTTGAAGGCAAAAACAAACCATAACAATCAAACAATAACACCTCCATGTAGGATTAGGGTGTGATGACCTAGAAAACTTACTAAGTTGGGAAATGAAGTTGCTAGCAGATAACATTTATGAAAGTGCCATGGCCTCTCTACAGGGTTCACATGTGTTCCTTTCCTGAGCTCACTCTCTATAACTCCTTCATAGTCTCTGGTAAGGCACCACTTCAGTGTTATCCTCTCCTACTGCTCACATCCAGTGGATCACCAGGATTCACCCATTTCACCCCCTCTGCACACCTCAGTCCCTCCCTCCCTCCCTCCCTCTCATCCTAGAAAACTCCCTGGACATCTCTGAGCTAGACGATTGTAACTGTCCTCTGAGGAACACCCTCTGCCCTAGTCTTAGCTCCCCACACTCATGGCCATGTTTCCCCCTGCAGCCTTGGGTGTCTAGATGCCCATGAAACCAAGTGGTTGCCTGAGTAAATCCCTTCCATGGGATTCCGCTACCAAGACGATAAAGGGCAGCACTTGTCCAAGGCCCATAGGCCCTTCACGAGCCCTACTGTCCCCACCTGCTCAGCATCTCTTCTCAGGCCTGGCCTTTTCTTTGACCCTGGGAGGAGCTTGCAGCACAGGTGGTTGGCCCATGCTCGATGTGGGCCTAGGCTGACACTGTTTCCTCACTCCAGAAGCCCTTCCCACCCTCCTCAACAGGCTGTTAAGTGGAATTATTCACTCCTCAGCTCACATCCCATCTCCAAGGCCCTCTCCAAGTCTGGTGGCTGCCATGGCCACCGTGGCTGACTTGGTCACATTCCTGTATGGGTTGACAACTACCAATCTAAATCACCTGTCCCTCTCTCAGTTGTCACAGTTTTAGGTCAGGGACAAAAACTGCTTTTTGTGTCCTAAGATGTATTTGGGGGCACTCATGCAAATACCTAAAAGTGTGTGTTATATTGAGTTAGATGCTCTGACCACCCCCTCCAGGGTTTCCTGCAAATGAATGTCTTGGTGGCTGTGAACATGGATTCTGTTGGAAAAGGTCATCTCCTGCATGTTGTCTGTTGTCCCCTGTCGAGCCCCATAAGCATGGGCCTGGGGCCAGGAACATTCCTTCCTTAAAGAGGAGGAGCCCACAGCCTGGATGGGGCTCATCTCCTGGTGTCGGAATGGCTTTCTTGGCTCAGACTCAGTGAGTGCTTCTGGGATCTGCTCCAGCATGTGTGTGTCCATGGCCCTACGGCATGCCCCAGCTTTTAGTATTTCAGATTCCAGGGTAGAAGGGTCCAGTCCTTCTTTGCAACAAGAGAGAGGGGTGACTGCATCAAGTTTGCATCTTAGCTGTTGGGAGACATTCCCAGGCCATAGGGAACAAGGCACACTATTGTAGCTGATCTTGCTCTGATTCTTCTAGATGTAAGGAAAGCCTAGTTGCATCCAGTGCCGACTGTGTTGTTTCTCACGTGAGTTGCATACCAGGGTACAATGGGAAGAAGTGTTTAGAGTCTTCCCCGAGAGTAGTACTTGGAACATGGTGTTCTACACCTGGGACTGGTAACATGAGCAGTGTGTTCTGCTTAGCAGGCTCTGAGTCCAATTCTGCCTTAGACTGTTTCTGACTGAAGGTCTCCTCCAAGGCAGAGGAATGACTAACTAATCCCTATGGCCTGAGGCCCTCATGCCACCCTTCACACAAAAATGTGCTTCCCAGTGAATGGCCAACCACATCCAGAGAGAAAGAGGAGAGGGGTCACAAATCCAGTAAGAGAAAGATGTCCATAAAAGTCTTCAAAAGTTGTGATTACAGGAGCCCCTGGAAAAGGCTTTCCTGGAAGAACAAGGGCAGAAGGACACAAGGTGGGCCCTATCCCAGTTCAATACCTGAGGGAGTCTGAGAAGGCCTCCACACCATACTTGGAGATGCAGTAGCCCCCACCAAAAAGGGACACCCGGCCCGTGATGCTGGAGACGTTGACCACGCGGCCTCTCGCCTTCCTCACTAAGGGCAGCAGGTTCAGAGTCACATCGATCAGCCCCAACAGGTTCACATCCAAGATGGTCACAAAGTCCTCTTTGGTCAGCCACTCATTGGGGCCCGAGGGCACAGAGATGCCAGCATTATTCACCAGGCCCCAGAGTCCTAGGCAGTGGGAAGATGAGAGAGCAACACTGTGTTATGCCCATGGAGTGTGGACACATTAGGGCGCAAGTTCACATCCAGGAGAGTGAGGGCCTCATGATAAGTGTGGGACGGAAAGTAGGTAGGACAGAGACAACACGGGGTCTGCAGGGCTGGGAGCTGCACCCCCTGCAGTGGGGGGGTGGGGGGAAGGGAGGACAGGACCTGAGCCTCCCTCCTTGGGTCTCTTGGGTTCCAGCCCACAGCCTGGTAGATAACGGCTGTATTCTACCATTTCACCCCGTATTTGAGGATTTCAGGGGCTCGGGTTGAAGAAATATTATTCACTTATTACTTTGGAAACACAGAGATCAATTTTAATTATTTACACATTAATGTTGTAATGAGGACTTTAGCTACATTGATCTGCATGGTGAATGTTGAACAACTATCTGTTGATGGAATAGACTGAAACAGGAAAGAGAGAGAGGAAAAAAACAAATGAGGAGAGAGGAAGATAAAGACAAGAGAAATTAAAATGACAAGGCTAATATCTCGGTAGAGTTTGGTTGCGAAAGACAGATGTGAAATCTAAGATTGGGAAATGTGGAAAACAATCCTGTATTTGATCTCAGAGAACCGGCCTTGAAACACCCAACATAAATATTCAGCAACATTTTTACAGAAAGTACTTGGGACTTCTAGTGAATCGACTTTTGGAAGGAGACAAGACAGTCTTTCCTCACCCCTAATACACAGACTCTGCCATCTGACCCAGAAAAGAGTGCCTTGTCCTCCCAGCCTACAAGAAGATCACCTTTAATCCTTCTCCTCTAGTCTTAAGTTTACTCAGCTTTGGGGAGATCTTTCTGGAATGTGCAAATACACGATTCCAAGGCATAAAGTCAATGCAGTTTCCAACCTCTAGACCTCAGGGAGGAGGAGTAGAGGATCTCTTGAGTGAGGACAATGGGTGGCAGTTGTTGATCAGTAGGAATTGGCCCAGGGAAATGAATTCCTTCTCTGCAGAGAAACATACCATGCCCTATGGGAGTACATATTCCCTCACCAAAATATCTTATTTCTATGATCCAATCAACACGCACCTTCACAGATATGCCAGTAAGTAAAAGTAGACCAAAATGCTATGTATGAAAATAAAAAGCAGGAAAAAATTTCAGAATTCGGACACTCAATATGGTTCAAATAAATAATGCTGTATCAAGGAGATTATTTCAAACAGTCAATATTATGTTTTTTTATTGTTTTTCATTATGTTGAAAAAGTGGTCAACTTGTTTGAGACAATAGAATGTGGTACACACTATGAAGAAAATATCCCCATCTCATAAATATGCAAAAAGTATTTATGTGTGGATGGCTACTTAAGGGCAGATTTTGTTTTTATCTTTATACTTTCACTATTTCCCACAATGATCACGTTCTGCATTTGTTTTTTGATAAAAGATATCCATGTTCTTTTCTTCTCCTATAGTAAAACAGATAAACTAGTGTAATGGAAAGAAGGAAAGAAAAGGTAGCACAAGTGTGCCTTCCTGGACAGTCCTCATACTGGTATCCTGCTCTGAAAACAGAAACAGTCTTAGCTGGAAGGAGGGTGACAGCTGAAGTCCTAAGATCATGGACCCAGATACAGTTCTTTTCCCTATCCCCACTCACTGCCCCTTCTCCACCCCCTCCAGAAAGTGTCCTCTTCTCTCACCTAGGCACTCAGAATTCCTGTTTATAAAGGAGGAGAGAGGACAGATAGGAATTCTGGAAGGCAAATTCTCAGCAAGGCATACTCTCCCCAATGAGAGTGTTCCAAAGTCAGGAGGGACTGGGAACTGGAAAGAGAAGAAGCTTAGGCTGGCCTGGTGGATGAGAAATACTAGACAAGTGTTACTCCAACTCAAAAGACACTCCAAGAATCTTCCCAGAGAGTAGACAGGAGGCATCCCCTTCACAAAGAGAGAACGACAATGTGTGGAACCTGGGCAGTACCTCTGTCTCCCACACGTTCCTTCACCCACTGGGCGGCTGCAGCGACGCTCTCTGTCTTGGTGACATTCAGGGTCACCGTCTCCAGCCTGTCTGATGTCTGGCCCCTCAGCTGCTCGGCCCCCTTCTCCGTCAGACATGCAGCCAGCACCTTCAAGCCTCTCGCATCCAGCTGTCTGGCCAGCAGGTTCCCAAAACCTGAGTCACTGCCTGTGATGAACACATACTTGTCTGGGAGGTGGCTCACTATCTGTCTCTCCTGGTACCAGCGCACAAGGTAGAACAGGCCCAGGAGGGCCGCCAGGTAAAGCCACATGGCTTTGCAGCGGACAGACACACACAGCCTGGGGTGAAAAGACACTCTGACCCCCGTTCAGACAGGAAGACTTGAGTACACAGCGGGCTGTGGTGGCAGCTAAGCCTCCAGGCTCTCTGGCATGGAGTCCCCACTTCCTTACTGATCACTGTCTTTCTGTTTTTTGACTCCACCTCTGCTCTTTGAACTGCTTATACAAGTACTATACACCACATGATTAGCTCAATAAACATAGAAAAAGCATTTGATAAAATCCAACCTCTCTTCATAAAACCCTTGACCATCTAGGCATTGAGGGAACATTCTTCAATATAAAAGACTCATCTATGCCAAACCCACAGCCAGCATTTTACTCAAGGGACAGAAGTTGGAAGTATTCCCCTTAAGAACCAGAATAAGACAAGGATGCCCAATCTGACTGCTTCTATTTAAAATAGTACTGGATGTCCTAGCCAAAGTTATCAGGAAAAGAAAGAAATGAAAGGTATTCAAATAGGAAAAAAGGACGTTAAATTATATCTCTTCTCAGATGATGATTTTATATTTAGAAAACCCTAAAGATTCCACCAAAAGACTCCTAGCGCTCATAAATGACTTCAGTAAAATCTCAGGATACAAAAATCAGTTGCATTTCTATACACCAAAAACAAACAGGCCAAAAACGAAGTGAAGAATGCAATCTCAGTCACATACACACAAAAATAAAGTATCTTGGCATACATCTAACCAAAGAGTTGAAAGATCTCTACAATGAGAACTACAAAACACTGTTGTAAGAAATAAAAGATGACATAAACAAATGCAAAAACAACCCATGCTCATGGCTTGGAAAAATCAATATTGTTAAAATCTTCATACTGCCTAAAACAATTTATAGATTTGATGAAATCTCTATCAAATTACCAGCCTCCTTTTTCATGGTTGTAGAAAAGACAATACTTAAATTCATGTGGAAGCAGAAAAGTGCCCAGATAACCAAAGCAACCCCAAAGCAAAAGAACAAAGCCGGAGGCATCACATTGCTAGACTTCAAACTTTGCTACAAGGCTGTAGTAGCCAAAACAGCATGGTACTTGTACAGAAATAGACAGATAGACCAATGGTACAGAAATAGACAGATAGACCAATGGAACAGAGTAAAGAACCCAAAAATAAAACTGCTGTCTTACAACCAATGCATCATTGACAATTTGCCAAAAACAAACACTGGGGAAAGGACACCCTATTTAACAGATGGTACTGGGAAAACTGGCTAACCATATGCAGAATAATGAAGCTGGACCCCTTTTTCTCACCATACACAAAAATTAACTTAAGATGAATTGAATACTTAAATGTAAGACCTCAAACTATAAAAAGTTATAGAATTGAGAATATGGATGGCAAGAGACTCAGTAAAATCCTAGAGAAAATGAATACCCAAATCAAACAGGCTACAATGCAGTCCAAGAATTGAAAGCTGATATAGCCATCTTGAGAAAGAGCTAAATTGAATTTATGGAGATGATAAATTCACTTCAGGAATTTCAAAATACCATTGCAAGGCACAATAGTAAACTTGACCAGGCAGAAGAAAGAATTTCAGAGCTTGAATACACAATCTTTAAATTAACCCAAACAGATAAAAATAAAAAAAAAGAATTTAAAAAAATGAACAAAGACTTCAAGAGGTATGAGATTATGTAAAGAGATTAAACTTACTTTTGTGCACCATTCCTGGGAGACAAGGGGAAAATGAGAGCAACCCGAAACATGCTTTTTAAGACATTAGCTAGGAAAACTTACTTACCTTGCTAGAGAGACCGCCATGTAGGTATAAGAAATTCGGAGAACTCCTGTGAGGTACTATATGAGATGACCATTCCCAAGGCACATAGTCATCAGACTAGCCAAGGTGAGCATGAAAGAAAAAATCTTAAAGACTGCTAGAGGGAAGAGATAGACCACTTATAAAGGGAGACCCATCAGAACAGCAGTGGACCACTCATCAGAGACCTTATAAGCCAGAAGCAATTGGGGGCCCATTTTTAGCATTCTTAAAGAAAAGCAATGCCAGCCAAGAATTTTTTACCCTGCCAAACAAAGCTTCATAAGTCAAAGAGAAATTAAGTGCTCAAGGAATTGTCACCTCCAGACCAGCCCCACATAAAATGATTAAGGGACTTCAAAACATGAAAAGGAAAGTTGATGCCATCTAACACAAAAGCACATATAAGTGCATAGTTTATAGATCATAGAAATCAATCACAAGGCTAAGAACAAAAGAAAAACAACAGTATGACAGGAACAAACCCTCACATATCAATAGCTAACTTATTAATGGCTTACTCGTGTCATTTTCAGAGTGAGAAATTTGATTAAAAGAAAACCACTACTCATCCTTCTGTTTTCTTCAGGAAATCCATCACACATCAAATGACACCCACAGGCTCAAGGCAAATGGATGGAGATTGATCTTCCACATAAACGGAAAACAAAAAATGGCAGGAGTGGCTATTCTTATGCCAGATAAAAGAAACTTTACACCAATAAAATATGGTGGCTCATGCTTGTAATTCTGGTACTTTGGGAGGCCAAGGTGAGAGAATCACTTGAGACCAAGAGTCCAAGACCAGCCTTCGCAGCATAGCAAGACCTCATCTCTACAAAAAAATTAAATTAACTGAGTGTGGTGGCACATCCCTGTAGTCCCAGCTACTTGAGAGGCTGTGGTGGAATGATTGCCTGAGCTCAGAAGATTGAAGCAGTGGTGAGCCATGATCATACCACTGCACTCCAGCCTGAGTGACAGAGTGAGATTCTGACTCAAAAAATAAATAAATAAAATAAAAGTTAAAAAGGACAATTAAGGACACTACATAATGGCAGAGGACTCAATTCAACAAGAAAAAAATGTCAGACTTAAGTACATGTTCACCCAACATGGAAGCACTCAGATTTGTAAGACAATTTCTACTTAACATAAGAAAGGACACTGACAGTCACACAATAATAGTGGAAGAATTCAATCCCATGCTAGCCTTTTTAGATAGATTTATGCAGATTATTGAGGCTGAATACTAACAAAAAAATCATATAATTAAAAATGGACGCTTAACCCATTAGATCTAACAGACATCTGCAGAACATCCCACTCAACAATCACAGAATGTACATTCTTCTTATCTGCATATGGGACATACTCTAAGATTGGCCACATATTCAGTCATAAATCAAGCTTGAATAAATTTCAAAAAATTGAAATCATAACAATCATCTTCTCAGACCACAGCGTAATAAAAATAGATAATTGATACCAAGAACCCCCCTAAAACATCACAAATACATGGAAATTAAACAACTTGCTCCTAAACAATTTGTGGATAAACAAATAGGAAAAGAGGAAGCTAAACTACATCTCTTCACAAATTATATAATTTTAAAATTTTATTTTTATTTCAATAGCTTTGGAGGGAACAAATAGTTTGGGTCTGGGTTTTAAGAGTACCCACCCCCCACCTGTGCACATTGTACCCAAATAGGTGATTTTTTTAACCCCTATCTCCCTTCTGAGTCTCCAGTGTTCAGTATACCATTCTCTATGTTTTTGCATATCCTTAGTTTAGCTCTCAATTATAAGTGAGGTCGTGCAGTGTTTGGTTTTCTGTTCCTGAGTTGGTTCACTGGGATGATGGCCTCCAATTCCATCCAAGTTGCTGGAAAAGACATTTCATTCTTTTTGATAGCTGAATAGTATTCCATGGTATATATAGACCATATTTTCATTATCCACTGATTGGTTGATGGGCATTTGGGTTGATTATATATCTTTGCATTGTGAATTGTGCTGTGATGAGCATGCGAGTGCAGGTGTCTTTTTAACATAATGATCTCGGTTCCTTTGGGTAGATATCTAGTAATGAGTTTGCTGGATCAACTAAAATCTGCTTTTAGTTGTTTGAGAAATCTCCATACCACTTTCCATAGAGATTGTACTAATTTACACTTCTACCAACAGTGTATAAGTGTTCCCTTTTCTCCACACTCATACCAGCATGTATTGTTTTTTTAATTTTTTTAAAATAATGGCCATCCTGACTGGTGTAAGGTAGCATCTCATTGTGGTTTTAATTTGCATTTCCCTCATTATGAGTGATGTTGAACATTTTTTCATATGTTTTTTAGGTATCTGTATATCTTCTTTTGAGAAGTGTCTGTTCGTGTTATTTGCCCACTTTTTAATGGGGCTATTTGATTTTTTCTTGTTGATTTGTTTAAAGTCTTTGTAGATTCTGACTATTAGTCCTTTGTCAGATATACAGTTTGTATCTTCTCCCATTGTGTCGGCTGTCTATTTGCTCTGTTGATGATTTCTTTTGCTTTTGGGATTTTAACTATAAATACTTTACTTTAGCCAATTTCCAGAAGAGTTTTTCCTACGTTTTCTTCTAGGATGTTTATGGTTTCAGGCCTGACATTTAAGTCTTTAATCCATTGAGTTAATTTTTGTGTACTGGGAAAGATAGGGATGAAATTTCATTTTTCTGCATGTAGCTATTCAGTGATTCTGTTTTATTTCAACCATTTGTTGAATAGAGTGTCCCTTCCCCAGTGTATGTTTTTGTCTGCTTTTTCTTGGTTTTTTTTTGAGTTGGAGTCTCACTCAATTGCCCAGGTTGGAGTGCAGTGATATGCTCATGGCCATCCAAGCGTTGACCTATTGGGCTCTGGTGATCGTTCCACCTCAGCCTACCAAGTAGCTGGAACTAAAGGTGTGCACTACCATGCCTGGCTAATTTTTTTGATTTATTGTAGAGACAAGGTCCCACCATGTTGCCCAGACTGTTCTCGAACCCGCAGGCTCAGGCAATCCTCTTGCCTTGGCCTCCCAAAGTGCTGGGATTACAGGCTTGAGCCACAGAGCCGGTCTTGTCTGCTTTTTCAAAGATCAGTTGGTTGTAGGTATTTGGGTGTATTTCTGGATTTTTTGCTTTGTCTGCTCTTGTACCAGTACCACGCTGTTTCGGTTACTACAGCAGTAGTATAGTTTGAAGTCAGGTATGTGATGTCTCCAGTTTTATTCTTTTGGCTTAGGATTGCTTTGGCTATTCTGGCTCTTTTTTGGTTCCATGTGAATTTTAGGATTATTTTTTCTCATTCTGTGAAAAATAATGGTAGTTTGATAAGAACAGTGTTGAATATGTAGATTGTTTTGGATAATATGGTCATTTTAACAATATTGATTCTTCCAGTCCATGAGCATGGGATGTTTTCTCCATTCGTTTGTGTTCTCTGCAATTTCCTTCATCAGGATTTTATAGTTCTCCTTGTACAGACCCTTCACCTCCTTGATTAAATATATTCAAGTATTTTAGCTTTTTGACTGCTATTGCAAATGGAATTGAGTTCTTGATTTGATTCTCAACTTGGTCACTATTGGTGTATAGCAGTGCTACTGATTTGTGAGTACTGATTTTGTATCCTGAAACTTTACCAAATTCACGTATCAAGTCCAGGAGACTTTTGGAGGAGTCTTCAAGATTCTGTAGGTATAGGATCATACTGTTGGGATACAGAGATATTTTAATTTCTTCTTTTCCAATGTGAATACGCTTTATTTCTTTTTCTTGCCTGATTGCTCTGGCTAGGGCTTCCAGTACTATGTTGAATAGGAGCGGAGAAAGTGGGTATTCTTGCCATGTTCCCTGTTCTGAGGGGGAATGCATTCAACATTTTTCTGTTCAGGATGACATTGGCTGTGTGTTTGTTGTATATGGCTTTTATTATTTTGAGGAATATTCCTTCTGTGCCTATTTTGCTGAAGGTTTTTATTATGAAGGGATGCTGGATTTTATCAAATGTTTTTTCTACAACTCTATTGGAATAATTTTTGTTTATAATTCTGTTTATGTAATGGATCATGTTTATTGACTTGCATGTGTTGAACTACCCTTGCATCCCTGGGATAAAATCCACTTGTTGTGGTGTATCATTTTTTCTTAAAGGTGCTGTTGAATTCAGTTTGCTAATATTTTGTTGAGGATTTTTGCATCTATGTTCATAAGGGATATTGGTTTTCTTTTTTTGTTATGTCTTTTCCTGGCTTTAGTATCAGAGTGATATTGGCTTTGTAGAATGAGTTAGGGAGGATTCTCTCCTATTCAATCTTGTAGAATAGCTTTAGTAAGATTAGTACCAGCTGGGCAACCTCTTCGGGTTCCCTCCCACTGTGGGAGCTTTTCTGTTCTCTCAATAAATCCTGAAGAAAAAAAAAACATTGGTAACAGTTATTTGAAGGTCTGGTGGAATTCAGCTGTGAGTCTATCAAGTTCTAGACATTTTTTTGTTGAGAGACTTCTAATTACTGTTTCAATCTCACTACTCATTATTATTCTGTTCAGAGTTTCTATTTCTTCCTGATTCAAGGTTGAGGAGTTATGTGTTTTCAGGAATTTATTCATTTCCTTCAGATTGTCTAATTTCTTTGCATAGAGGTGTTCATAATAGCCTCAGATGATCTTTTGAATCTCTGTTGTATCAGTTGTAATGTCTCCATTTTCATTTCTGATTGAGCTAATTTGAATCTTCTCTCTTTGTTTCCTAATTAATCCAGCTAGTGGTCTATCAATTTTGTTTATCTGTACAACGAACCAAATTTTGTTTCCTTGATCCTTTGTATTTTTTAAAATTTCAGTTTCAATTAGTTCTGCCCTCATTGTCATTATTTATTTTCTTTTTTATCTTCAATTATTTTATTTTATTGTTATTTTTTAATTTTTTAATTTTAAAGAGGTGGGGTACAATTCAGGTTAGGTATACAAATGTTCATTATGCAGGTACCCTTGTTCGTTATTTATTTTTTTCTGCTAGCTTTGGATTTGATTTGTTTGTGTTTTTCTAGTTCCTTGAGGTATGATGTTAGGTTGTTGATATGGGATCTTTCAGTCTTATTAATGTGGGCCTTAAGTAGTTTTTTGGGGATTAATTCTGGGTGCTGACCTGGATGAGGAAAACACAGGCTCAGAGATGGATTTCAATCTCATGTGTCTTCAAACCAAGTGTAGCTTTCTGGCAAAGCCTTCTGTGTTCAGGAAGACTGTGGTCCAGGAGTGTTGGTATAGGAGATAAAGAGACAGTTCTGAGCCTTGTACTTAGATCAGAGTGGTGTGTGTTATGGTGTGTGTGGGGGGGTGGAGGCGGGGGTGACTCCTACGTGTATGCTGTGAATGCACAGCAAGGCAGATAAATTGAGGGCAAGGGAAACATAGCTGAGTGGTGATATATTCCCACTGGGCATGGCACGGGATTTCAAAGGTCATGTATGAGTACTTGTACAAGAAGTTCAAAGATCAGAGAGGAGGGTCCAAAAAAAGAAAAAAAGAAAACTTTGCAGAAAGACAGTGATTTGAATGGAAGAGAGTGCTTCATGACAAAGAGCCTGAAGGCTTAGCTGTCACTGCAGCCCTTGTGTTCTCAAGTCTTCCTGTCTGAATAGGGGTCAAGACCCTCATTTTGTGTGTCTGTCTTCTGTGAAGCCATGTGGCTCTACCTGGCAGCCCTTGTGGGCCTGTTCTACCTTGTGCACTGGTACCAAGAGAGGCAGGTGGTAAGCTACCTCCCTAACAAGAACGTGTTCATCACAGGCTGTGACTCGGGCTTCGGGAACATGCTGGCTAGACAGCTGGATGCCCGAGGCTTGAGGGTGCTCGCTGTATGTCTGACAGAGAATGGAGCTGAACAACTGAGGGGCCAGATGTCAAACAGGCTGAAGACGGTGACCTTAGACTTCAACAAGACAGAGGGCATTGCAGCAGCCACCCATTGGGCGACGAAGTGTGTAGGAGACAGAGGTACCACCCAGGTTCCTCAAGTGTATCTGCTCTTACCTTTGTGTGAAGGGAATGCCTCCTGTCTCCTCCTGGGAAAGATTGCTAGAGTGTCTTTTGGGTTGAAGTAACACTTGCTGTCTAGTATTTCTCACCCACCAGGCCAGACTGACCACCTTCTTTTTCCAGTCCCTGGCTTCTCCTTACCTTGGAACACTCTTGTTTGGGTAGAGTGTTCCCCTGCTGAAAATTTGCCCCCCAGAATTCCTGTCTGTCCTCTCTCCTCCTTTGTGAGCAGAAGTTCTAGATTCTTGATGCCAAATGCCCAAGTCAGAGACCAGGTGATTTTCTGAAGGGACTGGAGAATGAGGTAGCAGACTGGGGGGGAGGTGCGTGGGTGGGAAGCTGAGCAGGAACTGGGCCTATGTTCTCAGGATTTCAGGTTGTTCCTAGTGGGGCCTTCACCCTCCACCCAGAGGTAAGATGCTTCCTGTTTTCAGAGGAGGACACCAGGGTAAGAACTGGCTTAGGATGGCACTACTGGTAACAGCTAGGTCACTTTTCTTTTCACTAATTTGTCTGTCTTATTATGGGGCAAAAGAACATTGATTTCTTTTATCTAAAAATAAAGCCATGATCATTGTGGAAAATAGTGAAAAGTATAAAAATAAAACCAAAATTTGCCCTAAAATTGCCATCCACATAAATCCTTTTTACATTTTTACATAATTGGGACTATATTTTGTTCATAGCTTAATGCCACATTCTATTCTCTCAAAAAGAATGAATATTTTCAACACAATGAAAAACTGTTAAAGACGTGGTATTTCATGATTTAGGATACTCTATTCCTGATACAGCATTATTTATTTAAACCATACTGAGTGTTTGGGTTTTTACATTTTTTTTCCTACTTTTCATTGTCATAAATACTGTTTTGGTCTACTTTTAATGACCAGAACACCTATGAGGGTGGATATTGGATTCTTAGAGATGAGATATTTTAGCAAAGGAACACGCATTCCCATAAGGCATGTTTCTGAGCTGGGAAGGGATTTGCCTCCCTGGTTGAATTCTTCCAGGTCAGCAACTACCATCCCTACCCTAACTCAAGGGATTCTCTGCCCCTGCTCTCTGTGGTCTAGATGTTGGAAACTCTTTTGAATTTAAGTCCTTGGGATTCTTGTTAGAATCTCCCAGAATGATTTTCTCAGAGCTGAGTGAACTTTGGACTAAAGGAAGAAGATGGAGGGTGGTCTTCTAGGGGGTTGGGAGAAGAGAGTAACATTTCTGTGGAGTCTGTGTACTGACTGCTTCTTCCTCAAAGCCTGTCTATTGATTCCCAAAAACTTTCTTCTGTAGAAATGTTATTCAGTATTATTGATGAGGAATATCTTAAGGCTAGTCCTCTGAGGTCAAATACAGAATTGTTTTCGAAAAACCAGGATTTGGGGCTGTCTTTCTCAGCAAAACCCTATCCAGACATTAGATTTGCCTCTATTTCTTGTCTTTTTCTTTCTCTTTCCTCATTCTCCCTCTCTCTTGTCTCTTATTCCATCAACAGATAATTATTGAACACTCACTATATAAGGTGTCTAGAAAATCTGAAAATGAAAGTAGCTGAAGTCTGGAAGGACGTTAATGTATAAATAACCAGTATTAGTCTCTGTGTTTCCAGAGTAACAACTGGACAATATTTCTTCAACCTGAGTTCCTGCAATCCTCATATATGGGGTGAAATGCCTGTGGTTCCCCAGGCAGTGGGCTGGGTCCTGAGGAATCCAGGAAGGAAGGCTTGGGTTCTGTCCTCTACCTGCCGCAGGGTGTGCTTCTCCCAGCCTTACAGACCCCGTGTCATCTCTGTTCTACCTACTTTCCATCCCACACTTATCATGAGGCCCTCACTCTCCTGGGTGTGAACTTGCACCCTAATGTGTCCATACTGCAAGGGCACAGCACAGTGTTGCTCTCTCACCTTCCCACTGTCCAGGACTCTGGGGCCCATGGGCCCCAATAGTGGCTGACCACAGAGGACCTTGCAACCATCCTGGACGTGAACCTGTTGGGGCTGATCGATGTGACTCTGAACCTGCTGCCCTTAGTGAGGAAGGCAAGGGGCCGCGTGGTCAACGTCTCCAGGATCGCGGGCTGGGTGTCACTTTGTGGTGGGGGCTACAGCATCTCCAAGTATGGCATGGAGGCCTTCTCAGACTCCCTCAGGTATTGGACTGGAATAGGGCCCTCCCTGAGTCCTTCTGTTGCTTTTTTTCTGGGGAAGACTTTTGTGGGCAACCACTTAATTAAAGCCTTTGAATGTCCTTTTTTGAGATCATTCTCTGACTTCATTTGTGACCCCTCTCATCTTCCTCTTTCTTTCTTTTTTTTTTTTTTTTTTATATTCAAAGAGTTTTTATTGAGTATCTACTATCTATTAAGCATATTTTTTTTATTTTTATTTTATTTTATTTTATTTTATTATGTTATTGTGGGGTACAGTTAGGGGTTAGGCATACAAAAATATTTCGTTCAGGTACCCTTGTTGATAAGAGGTGTCTCCCCATCCTCAGATAGATACCCACCAC